>JAOWBN010006092.1:0-11173 GCA_028565015.1 Pinguicula moranensis | reverse complement strand
TAATAATAATAATAATAATAATAATAATAATAATAATAATAATAATAATAATAATAATAATAATAATAATAATAATTAGTTAGTACAATTTTTTGTGTTTTTTCACCACCCGGTCCAGCCTCCATCTCGACAGGTGGTCTACCAGTTTGGCCGAGCTCAAATGAGGCCCTAGGCCCTAGCTACTTGTCGGGTGGAATGTGATATCTGGCCCATTGGGCTGGGATGTAGACTTAGCTTGGTTTGCCCAATCGGCCACAGGTCGTGCCATCCATTTGTGAATCCCTACAACAAAAGTTGGGAAGAGCAGAAAAATGAACCAGATCCACACAGAAGTGGATATAAGCAACATATTTCAATCGGAGATTCAGAATATGGCCAAACAAAGATTCCAAATCAAAAAATATAACTAATACATAGGAAGAAAAAAGACCCCAACATTAAATTCCACTCCAAATACCAAACCCAAAAAAAGCGTCGAGTTAGGATTGCACGATTTGAAGCAAACATAGCCTAAAACAAATCTGTTGATTAGGAGTTGAGTTTCCTAGTTTGGGTTGCCAAATTGAAGGGTAGACAGAAAAAAAGACACCGTGGAAAAAGATTAGATACCATGACTAGCGGTATGGAGAAATCTGGTGTGGCTAAGCCCATCAATATTACTTTTGATGGAACGAATTACATGTTGTAGTTAAGAAATCTATTTTTTTTTTAAAAGGTCGTTGGCTCTTGCATTGTATTGCATATGATTTTACTGAACCAAAATATAAAGATCGTCTAAAGGAGTGGGATTGTAAGAATCACCAAATTCTCACATGGTTTCGAAATACATATGAAACCTATATTGAACGTCTCTTTGCTTGTTGAGACACGGCGTGGTATATGTTGGTCAAAAGGTACTCGACATTCGGAGTTGCTCATCAATACAAATTATTAGGCCATAAATCTTCTAAAGCAAGAGGTTGGACAGACCACGTCTGATTTTATCTCTTAATTGCAAGTCATTTGGGACCAACTTGCCACTTCATAGCCCAAGTGGCATTGTGTAAAGTATGTATAATTGTAAGTTCATTATCAAGAAAGAATGCATGTGATAAACTTCTAATGTTCCTTCGAGTTGAGTTGAGTTGAGTTGAATCTATTTTTTTTGTTAAGCCAAAATTCATTAATAATAAAGAGTATGCAGAACTCCCTTACAAAAGATAAGAAAGTATAAGAAAAGAAATCAATAAGAACAAATAAAAACAAAATACATAGCTCGTAGCTCTTCTAACTGAAACAGGGATGAGATCCACAACATTGATCCAACGACTCTTGTCTATGCAGGTTGCTATGTGCATGGCTATAGTTGTCATTACAATGCCAAAAAATTCAGCTCTGTTTGCTCACCTTATAGTGTCAAAGTCATAAGATTGTTGCTATAGTCCAGTAAGAAAAGACTTAATGGCTACAACAACTGTGATCTGCTGACCATCAACTATGTAGGCCGCCATACAAATATGGCAGCAGGAGTCTTTACTGTAGTAGTTAGCACAACTCACCCTATTTACCTTATAGCATCATAGTCTTTTGATTGCTGCAACCTCATCCCTTCCCATTCTTCTTTTTGAAATGTTGTCTGCGGTCGTCTTATCTTTCATGTTCAGGTTTCGAGGAGTTCCCCCTGATATATGTACTATCCACCACCATTAGTTTGCCTCATTATGTTGATGGCATTGTCTCTCGGATTTGTAGAAAAGAGCACATTTTTCTTTCCCTTCTGTGCTCAGCCCGTGGGAAGTTCATGTGAAGGGGGAGGAGTTTTTGCCCGATTTTAGCTTCTTCCTACCTTATACCGAAAGGACATAGATAAAGAGTCAAACAGTGCATTGCAAATCTAAACACATTTGGTCTTTGTTAGTTGTCCATCAATACCTCCTCCAAGAAACCTGAGACAGATTGCCATTAAAACACAGTACAGTTTCATATTAAGCAAAAGTACTTATCCGTGTTCTCTTAATTTAGATGCCTAACAACACCATGCACCAAGATTTACATCCCTATCCCCATCATCTGCAGAAACTACCTCCTTGCTCCTTCACAGTTGCACTCCAGGTTTGAGTTGAATCTGTTTGTGCCCATCCATTTCCTATTTTTTTGGGTAATCATGGTGTTCAAAATTATTTTAGCCCGAGTAATGCATGAAATCCATGCAAGGCAACCCCCAATATAAATCGGTTGAAATTCGGGCCAACGATCTCCCAAATAGTGCTTGTGGTCGTGGCCCTAACAAATTATTTGCACACAATGAGAATTAAAACTCACATTTATTATGAGATGACAATATAAGGGATTGCAATCTCATCTATTATTGAGATTGTTGTTGTTTCATTTATCTTTGAAGAGGCACGACTCCCACACTAACACAATGTTTACAAGCTACATAAGAATGCATGAGATGACAATATATGATATTGCAATCTCATCTAGTCTCACTCTCACCTTATCTCATGATGTGATGTGTTTGTTTGTTACATTCAAGGTGTGATAGAAATACATAGATTCTCAAAATATTTACTTAAACTAGCCCTTTTCTCTCCTTATTCATTCTCCTTTTATTTTAACGGAATATCTATTATAAAAAAAACCTTTATTATGCAAATTCATATTTCTTAAAATACGACAATTTAAGAAATAATTTCTTTGAATATTACAAAAAATAAAATTTAATAATTGAACACTAAGAAAATATTTGGTCAAGCAAGGGCGAAGCCAGGATTTCAAGCAAGGAGGGACCAAATTTTTTGGGTTTGAGCAGAGTGAGTAGAGGCCGGGTTGGATCTGGATCGGTCTTCTATGAGCGTACAGATGCTGTGCGATAAACTGAAATCTTCAAAATAAGTCGAATCAACTTATAAAAAAAAATACTGGATTAATATTACTATTTTTTGATAAAAATATTATTTATAAATATTTTTACTAATTTATAACCATTGGAATGAAAATTGTCCCAACAAATTTGCTCAAATAGTTTGTTTCTTTATAATATAAATAAATTTAAAAGTTTGGAATTTGGTTGACAAACAATCAAGATAAAAATTCAACTATAAAAATAATTATATTAAAGAACTATAAAAAAATATTAATAACTATCTGAAATTAATATAGATACTAGTTTATTTGAGGCAAAAATTATTATAAATTCTTTGTAGCGTAGTGGTTTGAATAGGACTTTACCAACTTACCCACCAGTGTTCGAATCTATTTTTGGGCTTTAGTTGTTGTTGCTTTTTTTATTCTTCTAAAAAGAACAATAAAAAAGACCTGGACCAATTCAAACCTCTCACCTTAATTGAGGAATTTGAGTACATCTACCAACCAAGCTACACATACAATTGATTATTTTAGGAACTAAATATATATACAATATCTTAAAGGGGACCAAAATAAAAATAAAACAAAAATTCATGTTTAATTTTTATTTTTTTAAATCTTGGGGGGACCAAGGCCCCCTTGTCCCCCCGGCTCCGCCTCTATGATCAAGTACTAATTAAAGTTACCACAACGAGGATTAAGTACATCTCCTTTGCATCAAATCTCTCCCTTTACTCTCCATTGATCAAAAGATTCTAACGTGTTTATATATTACACATCACACCTAGGCTCCTCATATGCATCAGGATCAATCACATTATTAACTTCTAACGGGTCGACAGGTATCTCACTCTTGATAAAGTTGTGCAATAGTGCACAAGCCATGATCATTCTACCATGAATCTTGATTGGGTAAAAATTTGGGCTTCTTAGAATTATCCATCTCTATTTTAAAATACCAATTGTCCTCTTAATAATGTTCCTTGCCCTATGCTTCATATTGAAGAACTCTCTCGTATTAGTGGACATTCCTGTATGGTCTACAACTCATTCAAATGGTATTTAGTGTCGTGGTACAGTGTTAAGAACCACTTTGCATTGTTGTAGTCATTATCACAGAGGAAGTACATACCTTCAAGATGAAGAACTATATCAATATAAGAAAATATTCAAAATAAATTAAAGGCAACTATGATAGAGAACTACCTTGTGGGATTTTGAAGTGTTGGAAAATAATTTTGTTTAAAGTTAATTTTACAAAAGATTTATTTTAAAGCTTGTTTTGTTTTAAATTATTTTGCAGTCAAAATAAAATGAGTTTATGGGTTTCCATTTAATTGGACTATTTAAGGATATGAGTTTATAAGATTGAATTGAATTGGGCTCAAATTCAATACCTCTAAAGTCGCACGGTCGTCTAATCTAATAAATTCTTCAGCCTGACTGATTTCCTTCGGCAGAGGAATATTCGTACAATTGTTAGATTCTTGGGATTTGAAATTGTTCAAGATTCGGAAGACAACCATGAGAGGTAATTTCTGGTTACTTTATATGATTCATTAATTGTGTTTGAAAATCCTCTCTAACAAGCACAATCGGAAGAATGAAAACCATGGGTTCTTGAAACTCATTGTTTTCTTTCAATTATCCTTGTTTCTTCCAAGATTAAATTAAAAGAATAGGATTTTTCAGACAAAATCCAAGATTCTCTTATGTGAAACCCTAGATCTAGAGCAACTCCCTTTCCATGATAAAATTCTCTCAGAATACTTTCCAATGTCATATTTGTCTTCCCCTTGACTTTTCTTTGTCGATTTCCTCTTCTTCGATAATTATATATCGGGATTATTTTTTCATCCCAAACATGATCGATTTCCTCTCTAGTTTTATAAAGTTTTTGTTTTCTATGACATCCCTGGACATGTCTTTAGATGATGTGATAAAGAGTAAAAGAAAAAAAATAGTTATAGAAGTGGGAGGGGGCTTTGCGAGGCCTCGAATGGACAAAGGCCTTGGACCTGATGAGCCGATTTTATACCTAATAAATGCTAACTATTTGAGTCGGAGTTTGCTCAATAAGGCTGATGGGACATGCCTTTTATACATGTTTTTCTTCTTTTTGCAAAAACAAGTCATTAATTGCTATTTGAGAGAAAAAGAAGAGAAACAACCCCAAAAGCGAAGGTTTTGCCCAACTATCAAAGGTATGACACAAACTCTTAATCACATGACTATGCAAGGTGATATGTACACACATCTTTGCACGCCACACTTGGTTGGTGGACAAATGTACCCTAGTACTGTGCTAGAAGCTTTTACGAGAAGCTACTGAAGTGGTATAAAAGTATAAATCAACACATAGAGAACATTAAAGCACTAGAGTGAGATCGTTCAAGAAAAGACGGTTTTGAGTCACCATCCTCAAACTCTGATCCGATTATCTTCTTGCCTTGTGATGAACTCAGTATTGTGTGTTTATAGAATGGCTCATGCCTTAAGCATGAGCTAAACCATTAAATTCAGGAGAGCAATGTAATCCTTGAAGAACTCGGAGAGATTATTGAATGTTTACCATGTTTAGTTGTCTTTTTGGTGCTTGATCTTGCTGTTCTTCATCCTCATCTATTTATGTTCGATCAACGTGAGTAGAGGCTCAAAGAGTAATGGAAGATCGTAAGACACAAGTTATGCTAGGCATAGTTAGGTCTACATCGATTGATATAGCATGAGAATGCCTACAGAAGCGGTGTTACCGTGTGAGGATCACTTGAGAGTAATGTCTCTGGTCTATTTGTATGTGACATCGAGAGATGCTCATCTATAAACCAGAAAAGGATGCCTATAGCTCGAAAGAGATAAAAGTCTACATCGATTGATATAGCATGAGAATGCCTACAGAAACGATGTTACCGTGTGAGGATCACTTGAGAGTAATGTCTCTGGTCTATTTGTATGTGGCATCGAGAGATGCTCATCTATAAACCAGAAAAGGACGCTTATAGCTCGAAAGAGATAAAAGTCTAGGATAGGTGAATCCGATAGGCACAATACAACAATTAATCCTGACTAATCAGATTATAATTCTACCTGAGAGACTTAAGTGGTGAAGTTGTAATCCTCCTGGATATCTCAAACCTATGTACTAGATCTATCTTCATTCCACTGCATTTTAATCATTTTGTTCATTGCCTAATTTGTAGTTTAATGACTAGAGTGGTATCAATGTCAACCTAATTTTATTTTGTTCAAATTGCACCAAATTTGTGAATGTTAGTGATTGTTTATCCCAATCCCTGTGGTTCGACATCCTTTTCATCACTTTATTACTTATGCGATGTGTACACTTGCACATAAAAGTGCATCAAGTATGTGTGCGTCAAGTTTTTGGTGTCGTTGCTGAAAATTGGCAGTTTAAACAAGATTAACGCCAAACTAGTTTTAGCAAGATTGAACTTTAATTTCTTGCAGTTTTAATTTTTGAAACTCTATTTGCAGGCATTGTATGGATCCATCGGGGAGGGACTCCTCTGGCAAAGAGTTTAATTAAAAAATTGAAAGAACCTTCCAAGCCAAAAGGGGAGCACAGCAATGAGCAAGGGATAGAATGCAATGCCCGAAAGATAAAGATAGAGACCAGAGGAAGATGATGTTCCTATGAAAGATTTTTCCCTGCCTCGTGCAGATGAAGCAGTTTCCTCCATTAGGAGATCGGTGAGCGGGTCACGCATACCCATCCGCACTGCTGTGCTTTACACATAAATAAATAAAAATATGTCCTGCCATATTCCATACAGACTCACATGGTGGGGAAGAGTGTCTGGGTACGGGATGGCCAGATTAAGGTCTTAATAGACCCACCCTATTTCAACGAAATTGTCATCCCTAATGGGTCATTTTTCTTTTTATTCTAATTTGAATTTGTGAAAGTTAATTGAATTGCAATAGTCTTTTGTCCACTATTCATCTACTGATGTAACATTCCACCTATGGGAGAGGAGCCACATAAGATCCAAATTTACATATAAGTGCTTTAGTGGAGATATGTGACACTTTTAAGTATGCAGGAGTGACTTCAGATGCTATCAAATTAAGGTTGTTCCCATTCTCACTCAGAGACAAAGCAAATAGATGTATGCAATCGTTACCTCCAGACTCAATACATACTTGGGAAGACTTAAGGAAACAATTCCTCATTCAATTCTTTCCATCCTCCATTACAATAAGATATTGAGTGAAATTATTTCATTCAAACATAGAGACATGGAGATGTTGTATGAATCCTGGGATATATTTAAGGATTTATTGAGGAGTTGTCCAAACCATGGATTACCACGATGGAGTCAAATACACGCATTCTATAATGGATTGGGTAACGCCACTAAAAGAGAAATAGATGCAGCAGCCAATGGGACATTCATGAAAAAATCATACAATGAAGCTTACACACTCTTAGAAGCCATGACGCAGAGCAGTTACAGATGGCCCACTTAGAGAGAAAGTAACAAAAGAATTGGAGGAAGATATGAAGTAGATAAGGTGGATACATTGATGGCTACAATGCATGCCATGAGCTCCAGGTTTGAAACATTATTTAGTCAAAATGAAGCTCTAAGACCAGTAATGGTAGTTCTACCACTATCCCGTGAGATATTTGGAGGACCACATCGCAGAGATCAGTATCATGAGCTATCATCAATGGATAACATTCCCATGGAACAACTCAATTATGAATTAAATCAGCCAAGATATCAAAACTTCAACCAACGAAAGAATGATCATCCTAATTTTTCATGGAGAATAATCAAATTGTGATGAATCCTCTAGGATAGATGTCATTTCAAGGACCAAGACCTTTCCAAGGTCAACAACAGGTGCAGAGGACACAAAGGAACCTGCAACATCAGCACTTGGCCTCCGATGATTTGATCACTCAAGTAGTGTTGACTTCAAAGAATAACAAAAACCTTCAAGATTTAGTGGCACAGTTAGCCACTGCATGATAGGGATTTATGCAAGAAACAAGGACTAACTTCAAGGATCAAAGAATATCTATGAGGAATCTGAAAGTTCAGGTGGGACAATTAGCAAAGCGGTTAGCAGAGGACCCCTTGGAACATTGCCAAGCAACAATGTAGTGAATCTTAAGGAGCAATGCTAAGCTATAACCCTGGGAAGTAAAAAAGTGATAGAAATTATGTCCAAGGATACCGCACCAACAAAAAAAGAAGAGGCCACAAAGTCTGAAGAAATTATACCTCAAAAAGAGGAAGAACAAAACATACCAATTATATTCAACAAACTTAAAATGGTTGAAATTCTCTCTGTACATGGCGATGCATGAATAGTGATTCTTCTTCGTGCTCCTCATTCAACCGGCTAGATCGAGCTTGGTTTCACCACCTATAAATTGCTACCCACTTAATATGCAATTCTCCCTCCCCGGGGTCACCGTTGATGCCTAGGGATCTCCTCGCTCCCCCTTTTTTCCTCTCTACTCTACCCTATTCTTTGCTCTTCTTTCTCGCTGATGCCCACAGAACGATTTGTCCATATAACAGCTTATATGTACCCTAACTCCCATGGATTATTCGTGGAACATTCCCTCTCAACAGTTGAGGTGTATGAGGAAATCGTACATTAGACTGCACCAACAGCTGTTTCCCAAACTAGTTGGCAGAAAGAAGTAAGATATAGTGTACCAGGGATAAGGTATCCTAGGCAACAGGGTATCTGCTAATAAGGTAACTGAGTCACATTGACCTGATTCATTTATTAGAGGTAATCAAGGTAAGAAAGAGACATTCTATATTATAAATTTCCCATCTACCTGTCCAGTGGAGCAACTGGAGAAAGCTTTGAAAAGACAGGGCAACCTGCAGGCCTTAAGGAAGAGTGGTAATAAAGGCCAAGATGTCCTTCCCTTTGCGTATGCTAAATTTGTGCAGATTTATGATCCAAAATCCCTGGAATACCAGCTGAATAATATCTGGTTTGGTACTGGGAAAATAGAGTTAAGTATCCCCTAACTAGAAGATTGACTAGCTCTACAAGCCAGATGGATCATAAGATGGACACTGAAGCTTGTTCTACTGGTATTAAGTCAAAGACTAAACTGGTTAAAATTCTTGTATCCTTTGGGAATATACTCCAGGTCCAGTCATCGAAATCTAAAGCTACAACTGGTGAGGCACTACAATCTGAGGGAAAGATTTAGAACAATGAACATTTGACACCAAGAAAGATCTGGAAAGCTAAGTCAGTGCAACCAAAACTTGCTACCAACCCTACCCTGGGGCTTGAGGAAAGTAGAGTCACATTCTTATTTAATGGGAAGGTGGGACTTTTTAAGTGAAAAGATGGTCAACGAGAATTTCAGATGAAACTTAAGAGAGCAGGATATTATACTCTTATAGCCAGCCTCATAGGACCAGGTAAGGTGATCATATGGGAGGAGGAACCTGGGAAAGAATTAATGAACCTTATTAAGGAAGTTTATGGTTATCATAATGGTTGATAGCACGCCTAGCTGACTGGAAAGAGACAACAGACAGTGTCAGCACCACTAGGCTTATATGGATCAAAATTCTAGGCATCCCCCTACTTGCATGGACAGAAGCACCTCTGAAGCCAATTGGCTAAGCCCTGGTAACCTGATTTGCTCAGATAGTGATAGCACTAATGGCAATCAGATGAGATAGCTACTATGCTTATTGAACTGGACATTGCACTAGAGACTCCTACCACCCTAGTTGTGGAGATGGATTAAAAAATATACACACTCCTATTGTCTGGTCTGAACTTTCATCTTCTGTCTCATAGGAAAGTCTACTGATGGATGAATTAGAAACCAGCTCGGATTAGAGCTTGACAAATACTGAGAATGCACAACAGACAACAACTACCCCGAAAGTGGCTATGCCAAGTCATGCAGGTAACATATCATCTCCTTCTGATTGCTGACACTACTCCCTCTAATGCAGGTTCAACTAACATCTGGAGCCCTCCTAAATTTGAATGGTGGCCAACATCTGCTGCTCTAGTTGTTTGGGAAAATAAACCTTCACATACTATACAAGAAGATGTTGACAACATATGCAGTGCGCAGGACAAGTTGGGGTTCTCTGATGTTGTAAAGACTTTTGTAGCCTTTTTGTGGCAGCCTGCATAGCTCACTGCCATGGATCACTGCTGCGCCTACCTCTACCCTTGTCATCCATTAGTTGATCCTTGACTAATGTACTTGTTTTCTTGTTTTATTCCGCTTTTCATACTTTCTTATCACTTGTGAGAAAGTTGTAAACATTCTTTTATCAATGAAGTTTGGTTTAACAAAAAACAAACAAACATATGCAGTGCGCATAATTAGAGTCGCATAGATGTTGAAAAGGAAAATATACTACTGGGAAATTTGATGGTAGACGTTCCCCCACTGTTAAGGACTCCAGTTGTGGCTATGGATAAGTCTACCTCCACCAGGGACACAAAGAAAGTTGGGCCCAGAGAAAAAGGACCTCGAATTCAAAGTCAGGCAAGGAAAGAATTGGTAGCAACTCATAAAAAGGAACAAGAAGCTTTGGACAACTGGTTAGAACAACTGCTAGTAAAACAGTCACCTAAGTATAACTTTAACAGTTCTGATCCAAATGATATTGAGGCAGAGCTAATCTCCCCTATGCATGAAAGTAATGAGCTAGGCCGGATTATAGAATTGGGACAAGATCTAAGGATAGACTATGGCCAGTCTACTGCACCTGCTAGATCTATGCTAGCTGAGATGAATAGCCTTGTTAATAAATCAGGGATCAACCAAAGAGGTAGGTCAGGCGAGGCAAAAGACCCCCATGAAGTGGATAACATATAATTTTAGAGGGCTTGGGGGAAGTGGTCGGAGGAAAAGAGTAAAGGATTTGATTGCACACCAAAAGGTAGAATTCATAAGTATGCAGGAAACAAAGCTTGACAATGTTGACATGAGCTTATGCCAGAAGATATGGTATGATGAATCCTTTGATTGGGCTTACACAAGCTCAGTAGCACAGTCAGGTGGATTGTTGTGTTAGTGGAATAGTCAAAAATTCAGGAAAACAGGTATGTTCTCAGGTGAGGGGTTCTTAGGAGTTATGGGTTTCTGGAATAATGAGGCACTGGGCTGCAACATGGTAAACATTTATGACCCCTCAGAACTGCATATGAAAATGGATTAGTGGCAGAAGTTGGAGAATATCATCAAAGAAAAACAGGAGGAAAGACGGTGCATTATAGGGGACTTTAATGCAGTCCTAAAGAAGGAAGAGAGGAAAGGTGTATCTCAACAAAACTATGC
>JAOWBN010006091.1:0-22894 GCA_028565015.1 Pinguicula moranensis | reverse complement strand
AAGCTACCCACAGCAGAAGCATAAGGATATTTCTCAGGATCAAGACAACGTGAATAAGACTTTGGGCATTGCTCCTTGCTCAACCTGATAGAAGAATTATATGGAATCTTTCCTTCTATACACATTGTCATATTAAACTTCTCAAGTATAGAAGTAATATAACTCTCCTGTAATAATGAAATCTTTCGTACAATTCTATCACGAACAATTTTAATCCCAAGGATAAAAGAAGCTTCTCTCAAGTTTTTCATTTCAAATACAGAGAATAACTACTTTTTTATCTCAAGCAAGAGATTATTGTTGTTTCCAGTCAGAAGAATATCATCAACATATAATGTTAAGAACATAATATCTTCTCCCATTTCTTACCATAAATGCAAGGCTCTGTTGAATTCTGAATAAAACTATAAACAGTAACTTTTTTTTATAAAACTTTATATTCCATTGTCGAGTGGTTTGCTTCAAACCATAGAGAGATCAATTTAGTTTACATACCTTGCTTTCACTTCCTTGAACCAGAAAACTTTCAAGTTGCTCCATATAAATGTCCTTTTCGAGTTCACCATTCAAGAAAGTTGTCTTCACATCCATTTAGGGAGTGTTTGCGACTGATGCTGAAAACTGCTTTTGGTGGTTCAACCACACTTTATATTTTTTAAATATTTGTCGAATCTGCTTCCGCTTTCACTTTCACTTTAAAGGTTGAAAAACTAATTTAGCCTATAATCCAAAAGCATAGAAGGAGGTGCTTCAGATGTGGAAAAACAGACGATGGCATTTTTGAAAATAAGTAAAAGACATGTTTAAGACATTTTTACCCTCGCAACATTTTGATAATCCAAAATTGCCCTCCAATCTTCAATTCCTCTTGATTCTCTCACATTCTCTTTTGAAAACCCTTCCGCCTCATCGCGAACGCCGTCTCTTCTCTTCTCTCGTGGAAAACCTTCACGCTTTCATTTTTTTTTGCAGTTGCTCTCTTGTTCGCTTATATTGTAATAGGTTAACCTGGTTAACTTTTAGTCGAAATCACAACAAATCTGCTTGACAATCATTTGTTCAATTCTCTCGGGTGAAGTGATTTAGATGATTTCGGTACAACAAAATGGAATTGAATGTTGCATTTAATGCGAACTTATTCTAATGGATGCGAGTTTTTGTTTGGGTTTATTCTATATATTTTTATTGGCTCAATCCTGACAATGTTGTTTTACAAATTCTGTTGTTTAGTCTGGGTTTTGCTTATGGGTTATTAGAGATTGAATTTGATAACATGCAAACTTGGTTTGTACTTATTTATGTCTCAAGATTTCATAAGAGCTCCTTTAAATTGATTTCTACGACAGAGCTTGTGCAGGAAGATTCATATTTTTATCAAATTTCTAACACCTTGATTTTTAGTTGCTCAGAGTTTTGTACATGAATATGATTAATTGATTAGTTTTTTTCTTGTCGTGTTATGATCTGATAATTTAGTGTCTTAGAAAATGTTGATTCTTGCTTCTTGTATACATACTACTTATGTTTTTATTGATAATTGAATGTCTTCAAGAAATGATAGTTTATGGTTGAGCTTTGCTAGGTTGTTATTATTTATTCCAGTGCAAGACCTAGTAAGTTGATCTTATATGTTTGTGTTAGTTATGAAATAACAGATGAACACGAATAGAACAAATGGTGTGGTATCCGTAAAGGCCATATGGAATAGGCAACTGACAGAGGAATTCATTCAAATTTGTGTTGACAAGCTCAAAGCTGGGAATAGGCCAGGTACCCATTTAAGCAAGTCAGGGTGGAAATTTTTGATTGATAAATTCTTTAGTGCTACTGGGCGTCATTACAATTGGACGCAACTAAAAAAATAGGTGGGATAATTTAAAAAAAGACTATGGTGTTTGGAAAAAACTTCTTTGAACTGAAACTGGATTAGGATGGACATTGAGGGAGGAACTGTTGACATGCCTGCTGATTGGTGGGCCAAAAAAATTAAGGTATAAATACTTGGTACATGTGATATGATTTTTATTTGAACAATATGATAAAATTTAATTATGATGACACTTTCTTCTCCTTTTTTCTTCTTGTAGGAGACTCCCGTGGTTGCAAGGTTTAGAGATAGGCCGCCTATTATGCTAAAAGAACAAGACTTGCTATTCGGAGGGACGATAGCAATAGGTGATCATTCGTACGTACCTACCCCTGGAGTGTTGCCACGACACATGTTAGACGATGACGAGGTTGAACTGGAAAGTATTGATGCATCTTTTGAGGGAACTGTGGAATTTGAAGCATCAAACTCTAGAAGAAACAATTCTTTCAAAAAAATTGAATATACGGATGAACACGTGAGGTATTTTGAGGTGGATGGATCCAATCTCGAGCCATTTTCATGCAAGCTTTCAGTACTCGATGAAAATTTCTACTTATGGTAAAGCCAGACCTTTGAAAAAATTCATGCAGTTGACGATTACCTTCCCTCGTTCCAACTATCATCAAGAAAGTAGCAACTTGTTCATCTATGCTAATACCTCTCATAGCTTGAAGCCCATAATCATCGACTAATGTTTTACAGAACATAAAAAATACGTGTTTCTCCATTCTCAAGTTTTCATAACAACGTCGATCAGTTTCACAATTTAACATATCCATCAAATTTGCCCAACCACTAAACTGCCTAGTGTGACAAGGAACTTTATTTAAATATCTCACATAGTATGCAGCTGCAGCACTTGCTGCTTGACACATAGTTAATAAAAGAAGCAATTTGTTTGAGTCATTATCATCTTCAACACTTTCGTCATTGGGTAACGAATTTGAATTCATGTCTGAATCCTAAACAAGATAGAACAAACACGATAAATCCTACACAATGTATAGTCAAAGAAAAAGATACCATGTCTTTAGATGAAAATTCGAAAATAATATTTAACAATATGCTTCATTGAATGAGCCATCTTGTCGAGTAACTAGACCATGGCATATGCATTACAGAGGGATGTAAATACATTCTACCATGGTATGAACTTTAAAAAGCATGACATACAACTGATCACGGAAAACAAGTATAAATAGGTCCTGACCAAAAATATATAGCGCAAGAAAACTACTCACAACTACTCATGAATAAAACAGAAGATTGCATTGTTGGACACACAAAATGCTGCAATGTGCATCCTCACAACTACTCATGACATACACCGAGAATGGACTTTAAAAAGCATGACATGCACTTTTCGTTGCCAACAAAGAAAAGTGCATCCTCACAACTACTCATGAATAAAACAGAAGATTGCATTGTTGGACACACAAAATGCTGCAATGTGCATCATCAAGAAGCTATGAAACCTAAGAAGATATGAATTTAACTCTACTGCAGGTAAGTCATTTAATTAAAGTTTTCATGTGTCAGAATGGCTCAGGAAACCTAAGAAGCTATGAAACAACAAAACAATCATCGTCCCCACCTTACCGTGAATGTATTCAAACACTATTATTGAAGTCAACACTTGAAGCAATAGCCACAACGGGAAAGAAAGAAGAAAACAATCAACAAAAACAAAATAAGGATATAAAACTATAAAATAGTATCTAATCTATACCGAAAACTCTTACAAAAACAGAAGGCAGCGTGATCGATTTACTTGGTAGTCACTTTGAAGAATATTAAAAACACTGCCCACAAAATTGGGATAAAAAATAGTTTCCACTCATAATAAAAATCAGATCTACGATAATGAAAATTCATATCAGCAACAGCAAAGATCAATCAACAACGCCGTGAAACTTAACACTATAAATCGAGAAAAGTAAACATCAATTTTAACTTACAGATGAAATTCTGATAAAACACTGGCAAGGGACAAAAGGCGTGAATGTTTATGTATTGCAAGGATTTTTCTGATAAACCCACGGTATGAAAACTGGGAAATCAATCGTTATGTTTTTGGTAGGAAATCAATCGTTATGTTTTTGGTAGGAAATAGTTAGGTTTTTTAAGGGTATAATTGAATTTTCCTTTCATAGATATAAATAAGTTGTTTTCGTATAAAAATATTTGCAAACACTATTATTGTAATTTTTGATGTAGCACCACAGTTTTTGCAAACACACAGCATTTTTCTACAAATAACTTTTTTTGGATTATCTCCATTGAAAAGTACTTTGCAAAAGCATAAGCATTTGCAAACACACACTAAGTTGGCAGTACAATTTCTGGGCATTTTTTTTATGAGTAGTTGTGAGTACAAGTGGTGGTTCATCAGGAAGCCGGAATAAATTTGGACTATCATGGCAGCTTCGTGAATAAGATGGAAGCTAAAATCTAGAATTTTTACTGGTTTGGGGCGATATGAGAGTTGGGGTTAATGACGAACAAGCAACAATTCAAACGGGGCTATCAAGGAGCGGAAATGCTACAAGATGAGTGTACTCATTCGGAACCAATTGAAAAGGGGTTATACCACACAATTGGAAAATATCCACGATAAACGAGTGAAGGGGAAAATGGAATCACCCTGCAATTAGGCTTTGAAAATGGAAAAATATCCCTTCGTGTGTTGGAGGATTTGATCCTCAAAAGGATGGGGAACGAAAGCGTAATCGGCAGGAACGTGAAATTTGGACCCAATTTTGTCTAAGGCCTTCTTATTTACCTTCAAAGATGCACCCACAAAGTGTAAGGATTTAGCGGGGTCGCTCCTTTGGGACGTAACCAAGGAACTGCCTGGAAAGGAAGAAGATGTGCCTATAGACATGGAGCTTTCAAGGTAGATACGGACTATGCTTATGCAGGATTTGCACTATAAGTAGACAAGATAACAAAGGAAATCCCCCTGCCCCCTATTCTGATTGATATTGTACCACATTACTCCTTTTTCATCTCTTTGTGGTACAGGTTAAGGCGCCCATCCAAATGGCCTGACAACCACTCTAAGGCTATTTCCGGGGGGAATTACTCTTGATGACATTTGCCAGAATGTGTTTTTAATCCAGTTTTCGGTGCATACAAATTGCAGATGAACACATGTTTGGCAGTGTGCTTAGGACTACCAAAATGATGTCTAGAAAGTGGGGGGTTATGTAAGAGATGTGATATTTATTTGCAAAATAGATTGCACTAGTCTATTCTCTTTGCTTATGATCTGTTAGACTGCTTTTACGGAATATAGCCATTTCTGTCACTACAGGGATAGCCCACAAATCTAAATGACAGTCATGACATTTAGATTTGGTGAAGAGGAGTGTTGGCGATGATTTGAATGTTGAATTATTTTGTGATCTACTATGACACTAGGTGAGCCATGTATCAGATCACCCGTGGTTATATCAGAAAGGGGGTATGAGGACAAGGCAAAGTAACTGTTAGTGTTATATCCTAAGGCCAATCACCTTAGGCCTATGTATTGACACTTTAATGTTGTATATATGATTATAGCAATCTTTACTACTTGTTTATTTATATTCTTTATTTATAACGTATAAAATAGTGAAGCCTAGCATTGATAATATAGAGTGTATCACAAAGAATTGTGATGATGAGACCATTCTAATTAAATTCATCAATACTAAACGTCCCTAACCATAGTATTAGTGAGACAATGCATCATTAATATAGACAGGTTAGCATGTTCTCAGCCAATTCTTTTTGAATGAAATAGTTGATCTCATCAACTATAGTGTAGCAACACTTAAGCTAGAAACATGGATGCTTGTAGTTGATAAGTACATCGGATTGACCTGTATAGAGAACCATATTTTGTCCATTGCAAATGGAGTTGGAAGAGTCATCAGTGACAATTCTTTTAGCTTTGTGCTAATAATGGGCTACAGCAAAATGACTCTATTAAATTCCAGTGCTTTTATTTAGTGATGTTACTGGAACTCAATACATCAAACGACACAATGCATTGGGTCGCAATGGAAATGATCTCTTTGTATAATTACAAGGGCAAGGTCGCATACATCTGACCCCCAGACCCCAACTTAGTTGAGAATATACTTGGTACGTTGTGGATTGTGGAGAGATCACCATATTGTCAATGGATGATACTCTAAAGAATAGTGGGTGTAAATGATCCTTAGACTTGAGATCACAATATAGAGATCTTGAGTATGAATGTTATTATTTGATTCTATTCGGAGTTACACCATAAATGGATAACAATGGATAGTCTTGAGAATGGTTTAAAGTATCGAAAGATTATTAGTGATCCATAAAGGATTCACCACTCCTAAAATGTTAGGAGAAGATATTCCTATGACAACTTGTAAGAAGTCATACTGCCCTTTGCAAAGCACAAATTTAATTAGAAAGAGTTTCTAATTAGAACTTCATAATCATGACTTCCGGTACAAGAAATCTTATGTATATAAATGGGGGTAATCAATAACCTCAATATACGATATTAGAAATATGTTATTCGTGAAAGGATATCAATCATACAAGAACTAATTCTTGAACGGATAGTCTCATTCTATGACTATTCTCAATGTTTGGGGGCCATGATAGCTTTCTAGAGGCCACTCATGGTCTATAGACTAGAATTAAAAAAATAATGAATTAAGAGTGTTTAATTCATTAATAATAATTTAATTATGTTAATTATAGGTCTATTTCCAAGTTATTGAGAACCTATAGGGTCACACATGTTAACATCATTCTCTTGAGGGGTCAAAGTGTGATTAAGGTAAAATATAGAGGTTAAATTGAAGTTTTTGAAACTTCAAGGACTTGTATGAAATTATGGGGTTATGGATACATGCTATGCACGACCTCACATGTGTATAGGTGTATAGAAACCTCATGGTGATGGATTTTACAACATGACACATAAGCATGAAGTGTCAATTGTTGCAACACATGTACTGCTATGGTTAAATGTTATCTATTAGCTACAATATGTGTTTACATCTTAGACTCATGACCACCTATATAAATACCTTCATCTTATCACAAATATGAGAGGTTGGTAGAGCTTTAAAATACTTAAAAGATTTGTTGAGAAGTTCAACATCCTTGTTACATTCTCTACATGTGAAGGACTTGGAATTTCTGGGCAAAAACTTGAACAACTTTTCTTCTTTTTCTAAGGCTTAAAGGTTGTTGATAGCACTCCCTTATCAACATATAAGTTATACACTTAGGGTGTATAAACCTAAAGGGAATTGGTGGTAGGGACTACCCTAGAGGGTGGACATTTGTACACCTCAACGGAAGGAGCTTTCTTGAACGAATTTGTGATTCTAGAAGTGGTATAAAAATTCATTCTCACTTGTAACATCAAGTTTTGTAAATTAGCAAATATCCATGGTCAAAATATTTCTGAAATTTTATTATGCATGCTTAACACACACCTATGTTTACGCTTTCGCACAAATTTTGCATAATGATACGTATTATAGATTTTGGAGAACGTACAAGTGGTATCGGAGCCATTTTGCTAATTATGGCATTTTTGCAAGATTTATTACACAATTTATGTTAGATGACAAAAGATGTATGAATGAGTTCTTGTGCACACATGTGTTTCTCGAAAGATTTGTTTCACAAAATATTAAGTTGTGTTTTGACCAAATTAACATTTTTTGTGGACAAAAATTATTTTAGTAGCTAAGTGCACGGTTTGGCTCCTTAATGATGTTGTAGAAGTATAAGTAATTTCTCATAAACAACTAGAGGTCAAACTTTGAAAAAGACCCCAAAAACCGTAGCTATTTTAGGCAAGAAATTGTTCCTGCATGCTACTTCAAATTAAATAATATGTTGCATTAATGATTCTTTGTAGTAATCTAACTTTACATGCTTTATTGAATTTTGAATTAAATATGTTGCATGGTGTTTGATCATATACTAGAGCCCAATAGGATTGTGCTTATTGTAATAATTGTTATTACTTTAATTATTGGTTGAATGGATGTAATAGTTACATAGGTATTCAAAATATAGCTTGCATGCCATGTCTTCCTTTAAAATCTTATGTAATTTTTTTCCCATCTTACTCCCCCCCAAATGTAAGTTGGAGTTTCTCAAATAATGTAATTTTGTATTAGTCTAATGGGAGGAAAATTGTGAAAGTTAGGTTAAGAATTATGTAACTCAAGAGAAATAAGCTACCAAGATGTTATCCGAGAAGTTGTAGATGCAAAGGCATTGCATAACTTCAAAGCATTGAAGAATACCCTTAGAATAACCCGTTAATCTTTTAATGGCCGAGTGATTAATAGAGTCCATGATCATACCACGATTATATGTGTTTATTTAGTATGCTTTATAGTATATATTATTATGTGATAATAATATAGAATTATATCCATGCTAGAAAACTTAAAACATGATGAGAGTAAAACATATCAAATCCCTCAAATAATAATCAAATATCCCCTTTAAAAATGTGTTTGAAAAGGGATGATGCCTTCCATTATTATGTTAAAATGACCCTCTTGATTGTTGATTCACTTGTTGAGTTTTCCTCAAGGTGACCATCTATCTCGTAGGAAGTTTTATCATGAAAGTTGTGTCTTTTGGAATAATTGTATTTAACTTGACTAACACTCTTGGTTTGTTGAGTTTCCCTCAAGGCTTTGAGTGTTAGAGGCAAAGTATTGGTAAGGTTAAAGAGTTAACTACCCAAGCAAAAGCAAGGAGTTGCAAAGTGCTGCAATTGTTGAGTGACAACTACTCTTGGTAACCATAATTGGCTTGTTGAGTTTCGCTCAAAGTTTGATTATAGTTCAATTTGGATCCTTGACACTAGAAGGTTAATATAATTTTCCGAATCAATATAGAGGGTTATTGATTTGTAATAAAATAGTGGGCGCAAAATGAATATGTTTAAAAAGTCTATTATATTTATTTTGTATATATACATAAAACAACAAAGTCTTATCTTTACCTTTACATGTTTTGTAGATGTCTTCCGCGCAATTAAATCTCCATTTTATTCTCAAATCACACAAGTTAGTTGGTGCTAATTACTTGGATTGGTATCAAATTTTAGAATTGTTCTCAAAGCCGAGAAGCTAACTGATCTGACTTGCCCGTAATTGGGTCGAATTCCAACATTCCAAAGCTGCCCCATGGTATTATCTTGAAAGTACAACAATGCTGTCTGATCTTACCCATTTGCTACGTCCTACATAGTGCACATCCTCTATGGACATGCTCTTTTGCGTCATTGTCACATTCTAATTCAGAGGGTTACATTGAAACGATCTGTGTTGATTTGCTGGGAACGCCTGTTCTCTGGATGACTGAAGTTTAACATTGATGATTCTTACTGGGCTACCTCTAGTGGTTGTGGAGGTATTCTCCATAACTATCAGTCAGTCTAGCACCATGGCTGAAATCTAAACTCTTTTACATAATTTGGCTTTTTGTTTCTTTCTTGGCTTGAATTTCATTATCTTTGAATCAGACTATTTGCTTTTGATGAACTGGTTCAATAAGGTCACGTTCCCTATGACACCATCACTCTGCATGGTAGGACATCTTATCCTTATCAATCTATTTCTCCTTGGAAGTTTGACATGTATATCGTGAAGTCAACTTTTGTGCAGACCATCTTACTTATCTCGGAGCGGGTGATCAATCATACTTTTATGATACTATTGAGCCTCTCCCTCCTTCTGTCTCGATGGAGCTGCATGTTGACTTTACTCAGTTACCTCACATTCGCCCCTTATCACATACACTAATTTAGTATTTATGCTTTACTTTGCTTGATTTTCTTTTATTTGATTTCTTTCGTTTTGTAAAAAAAGAAAATCTAAAATTCTTATTATAAGGGAAAATATGAGCATAAAAAAGGTATTTTAATGTCTAAATATTAACATATCCAATTATTTTAATCATTTAAATATACTTTTAATAGTAATTTAGTGAAGAATAATTAATTTTAATTAGAGAGTTTTGATTATGTGATGTGTATAATATTTTCTTTAGAATTTTTAATTTTGTTTTTGCAAATTTTATATTTTACATTCCAATTGTAGTTGGTAAAACCTATAAAGTAAATAAAAAAAAGAGATTATTAATTCTCTCTCTATAGATCATTGAGGAGGTGATTATCATCACCTGCCCATGGAAATCGAGTACCCATTGGTATGGCTTTCCCATATTAGAATATAGATGGGTCTGAAGTTAGAAATCAAAAGGATGCCGGTGGAGAAAGTAGACAAGGATTTACTGTGAAAAATGAGGTTCTGGTGAACAAACTTGAGACTCTTCACTCCAAGGCACAAGATTTAGGACACAAGGATGAGGTGGACTCAAATGTCACTGACGCTTGATGGAGGCTGAGAAATAGCCAAAATTTGACGACAAATCTACTGGAATTGGCGTTATGGATTATAACCCAAATGAAGCACAAGCGATCATTGATCCGGTTGCAAAAGTGGGTCTGAAAGAACTTCAATGGGCAAGGACAAAATAGTACTGAAAAGTTTCACTGAAGGATGCTTATATGCTTAGAGATATGGAAATATTTACTTCGGAATTGGGATGACAGTACAAAATTTCCAAATCTCATTCGGATACTACAGGGATAGCCCCTCAAAAAAACTAACGAAAAACGGGTGTGAGATATGAGCCTATGCTGATTGTTTTGTGATCTCTATGAAGTTAGGGGAGTTAGGTACCGTTCACCCTTAGCCACAATAACATTACAGGAATGGCTCTCTTTTCCCAATTGAGTCATGTACGTGCATAGTACTGATAAGTTGATGACTATGAGATTCAGAAAAGTGAAAAGCGGATGCTAACTGTGAACTGTATGCTGAGATAAATCACACGCAAATATGAGGTTAGAGGAACTCATACATGATCACCCTAGGCTATAACTGGATGAGAGATGGAAACGAGAAACACAACAGCTCATGCACGAAGGAAAAATACTACATTTCATCTGGGGGTATAAAGCGACAATCAGATTATGCGATTGGCACGATCAGAAAGCCCACTTTGGTTGATTTTAACTTTTGTTCTCACTTCATTTGTAATTCTGTACATATGGATATTTACTTTATATATATAAAAAAAGGTTTAGATTGTCAAAAAAAAGAATACATATATACATATATATATATATATATATATATAATTATCCCAAATTTATTGCACACGCAAATATAATTTAAAATATAATAGTGGGGTGAGCTATAATAGAACACCTTACTACAAAGGCTTATATGATAGTAGACACATTTATTTTATAAGTTGGTACATACGCTCACTAATACACAGGTTTGAGCCCACTGAATTAGATAATGTAAATCTAATTAGAACGGATCTTATAGTTAAATTAAATACGAATGAATCATGCATTTAATGCGAAAGCGTATAGAACCGTACTGTTCCGGTTGATTATATCACGAACACGAACATGAGTCTACTAGAGTTTCCTTGTAATCTAAACATGAACCATGAGTCTACCAGAGTTTTATTGTAATCCATGAACTCAGATCCCTGTCTTCACAGATGATAAGGCAACAATTCGAGAGAAATTGTATATATGTTTCTGGGTCTCAACACATGAGAATATGAATACTGGTGTAAGTAAATAGGCGTACTAAACGCCCTATATATAGGGAAGAATAAATGTTTATTAACGTATAATTACATAATTGACCCTAAATTTAATTTTTTTTTTTGGAATGCCAAATTTTATATATACAAATATTTACAAATGTACAAATGTAGTGTTAAGTAGTAAAATAAAATAGCTCCTGACAACCTTTCTCTATGTTGTCTTATCCAAGGCCATACATTATATGATTTGGCGAACTCCTTGACAAGAATAGTCTATCTGTAAGGCTAGCCTCTGCTCGTTTGCATCTTGAATGTAGTGACCTCTGGAGAGATAGTGAAAAGTACACCCGTGTACATGAATCTTCATATCATCATATCATGTATACTTGCTCACTGCATGAGCTACTTCAGGTTAGCTTTTGGGTAACCTTTCACTATCTACTTTGTTTAGCTTCTTGTTTTGATCAGCCAGCCAGCATTCATGGGATAATTCCCCTGGAGCAAATTTTCACATTTAGGCCAACAGTGTTTCGTGTATCTTGAGGTCAATGGTGGTACCTAACCTGTACCCAATTCAAGAACTGGTGAAGTATATGTTCAAGTCAAGTTTTCAGGGTAAGGATGAGAGTGTACTTCATGTTATATGTTGGTGATCTTGGACGTGCACCCTCCATCACTGGTAAGATGTGAGACCTTCTTGTTCGTGCATTTGTACCTGTGAGAACATAAAGAAGTTCAGTAGCTATTTAAGAAACAGGCAGGATTGTGGCTGTTGTAGCCAATCGGAAGAACTGAAGAAGAAGAGGACCTCGTTTTTTTCTGGCTTTTTATCCAAAACCAAGATTGATGCTGGATGCTTTGCAGTAACAGGTGAGTATGTGGGGTGATGGATAAGAAATGGGATTTATTTCGAGCTTTCCAAAGTGTCCACATTATGGCCATCCAGATAGAAGTCCATGCTGGCAGGAAGATTCCTGGAGGGGCTAAGTGGACATGATCTTGGAGTGTTGGAAATGGGCCTGTTAGTGGCAATGCAAGCCACAAAGAAATGACTTCCAAGAGACTGCATATAGACGGACATTCCTTGAAGAGATGGTGGGAGGTTTCGGCTTGTTCTCTACATATTGGGCAGCATATTTCCTGATCAATTGGGATAATGCCTCTGCGCTGCAGGACTGCTTCAGTAGGTAAAGAATCCTGAATCAACATCCACACAAAGAAGCAAACTTTCTTGGGGCAAAAGCTAGCCCAAATATACTTGGTGAGAGATAGATGCGTTGATGAAAAGCTATGTTGTGTGCCTGCAATAATAACCTTGTAAGCCTCACTCACCATGTAGTTGCCATCCTTGCTTGCCTTGAAGATGTATCTATATGTGCCACTGATTTGTGGCTGGATGAGCTGTAAGTCAGAGTGTAATGCAGATAACTCAAAGGAATCTGAGGGGCGTAGCTGCCTTCTCCATCTCCAGCTCCAATACCATATTCCATCAGCCCAGAAGCCTGACTCGGCCACACAGACTTCTTTGTTTAATTCTAATCTGAACAATCTAGGATATGACTCTGCCAATGCACTGGTATTTAGCCACTTATCAGTCCAGAACCTGATATGATCACCCTTACATAACTTCAGCTGAATGCTATTCATAAACCAGTTGTTATTCAAAGTGTCCATCAGATTCTGCCACCACTCTGAAGCATATACTCTGCCTCTCGGACATCCTAGTACTCGGTTGGTCTCAACAGGAGAGAGAGAGAGAGATCTGAATCCTGCAATGATGAGTGGTGATTGACTGGCATATTTTGATGATAATACCTCAGTGATAAAAGATGACTCATTGTTAAGTAATTGGAGTCACCATTTGCACAACATAGCTGTGTTAAAGGATGGTAGGCAGTGGATGACTAATCCTCCATTGAGCACGAGTGTAATGATTTTATTCCATGATGAAAGACATGTTCTCTTCTTGTCTGGTGTGCTGCCCTAAAAAAATCTCGCTGCATAGAAGTTAGCTGCTTGATAATAGATTTAGGTGCCCTGAAGCAAGAGAAAAAAGTGAGATGGGAGTGATGAAAGTACTGCGTTCAGTAGTACCATTTTGCCTCCAGCTGACAGGAGCTTCTGGTTTCTGGCAGTCAACTTGCTATGGAACTTATCTACTACCGGCTGCCAAGTGTTGAGATTCCTTGTCCTAGCTCCAACAGGAAGCCCCAGGTATCTGAAGGGGGTACCAGTAGCTTGGTAGTTGAGGTAAGAGGCCATGTCTTCAAGCAGAACCAAGTCCATGTTAACACCAATCAGTTTACTCTTTGCGAAGTTGATCTTTAGCCCTGATAGTAGCTCAAAGTTGAGTAAGATGGATTTGAAGGCGATCACTGAGCTTCATTATGCTTGGCCAAACATAATCGTGTCATCAGCAAATTGTAGATGAGAGATCAACACCTGTTTGCTGCCAATACACAGACCAGAAAAGATCTTCAGGTCAATGGCCTTAGAGATCATTGCAGAGAGACCTTCTGCTGCGAGCAAAAATAAAAATGGAGAGATTGGGTCGCCTTGTTTGATACCACATGAAGGGTAGAACTCCTCTGTAGGACTACCATTTACCAGGATAGAAGAAGAAGCAGAATCCAGAATCCCTTTGATCCACCAAAGCCAACATACCGGGAAGTTCATGCTAGACATGATACTTAACAGGTAGTTTCAATTAATTGTGGCAAAGGCTTTCTCAAAGTCCACCTTGAATATGATAGCTTGTTTGTTCAGTTTCCTTACCTCGTCAATAACTTCGTTTGCAATCACAACATTGTCAAGTAATTTTCTGCCCCGGATGAAAGCAGATTGATTAGGACTGATTAGATCCTTCATGACCTCGCTCATCCTATTTGCTAAGACTTTCGAGAGGATCTTTGGCATTGAACCAATGAGTGTAATTGGTCTATAGTCTTTAACTTGCTTGGGAGCAGAGGATTTAGCTATCAAGGTGATATGCGATGCATTGCATCATCTGCTCAACTTGCCCCTTTGATAAAACTCAAGCATCATCTTCATGATGTCAGGCTTTAATAGATGTAAGAAGTGTTTTATGAACTGGAAATCAATGCCATCCGGTTCAGGAATTTTCTGGTTACCACATGAAGAGATAGCAGCTATTACCTCAGACTCTGAGAATGGTAGTTGTAACCAGATTCTGCTCCTCTGGTCGAGAGCTCTTACCCTGATAGATAGTAGTGGCCTATCAGTTATTTTCTCAGTAAACCTCTCTTTAATGTGATTGAAGAAGCACTCCTTGACTTGTACAGGATCTTGCAGCCATGTTGATCCCTCCCAAACGCCACTTATACTATTAGCTGATCTGGATTTCTTCAGGGTATTGTGGAAGAAAGCAGAGTTCCCATCACCTTGCTGCATCCACTTGATCCTGGTTTTCTGATATGTTATACTGTTTAGACTTTTAGAGACATTATCCAAATGAAGATGGAGATCAGATAGATGCCTGAGATCAATGTTGGATGAGTTATCATTTTCTGCTGCCAGTTCAATCTCGTTGATGCTGTGCAGAAGGACATTCCTCTGTTCTGCCAAATTGTTTGGTCTTGCAGTGGTCTAGTTTCGGATGTGTTCTCTCAGTATTTTAATTTTTTTCGAAATCTGGAATCTCATGAAGCCTGTCAGGTTGATGTTAGACCACGCATTCACCACCAGGATGTTGAAATCTCTCTCCATTAACCATGAGTCAAACACCTTTAGAGGCTTAGGGCCCCAATTTAGCAACTGCGAAGAGAGACTCACTGGACAGTGGTCGGATCCTTCCCTCTCCAACCCTTCCTATGTCCATGTTTCAGGAATGTCCATCCACTTCTTACTTAACAGGAATCTATCTAGCCTGCTCATTGCCTTTAGGGACTTTAGATACCACGTGTACTTCCTGCGTACCATTTTCAAATTTTGCAGTTCCATATGTGAGAAGAAAGTGTTGAAAAGGGCTACTTCCTGAGCATAGTTTGAAGCTGCCACTCCTTTTCTCTCCCCAAGGTTAGCTACTGCATTGAAATAGCCCATTATGCAGCATTTATCCTGTTTGAGGGGCATCAGAAAATCTTTCAAGAGCTGCCACTGAATTGTTTTCTTGAGAAGTTCGTTTGGTCCATAGACATTCACCATGTGTGATATGTCCCGGTCATCGATCCAGTGTCCTGAGATACCTAGGACATCTTCTTCTGCATACACTGATACTTTTGTGAACTTCTTCTAGTTCCAAATGCACATCAAGCCTCCAGAGTGCCCCACAGAACCAGTATACATCCAGTCAAAATCAGAATCACTCCACAAGTAGGAGCACAGCTTTTTATCTATGCTGACTAGTTTTGTTTCTAGTAGACTTAGAAAGTCTATCTTATCTTACAATCAAACTCTTTACCTGTTTTTTCCTCTCTGAACTCCCTAACCCACGTACGTTGTAGGTCACAATTTTCATAAGCATGGGTTGATCTCATTCCCTTTCAGGGAGGATGAAGCCTCTGTGGCCTTTTGAGTCATTTATTCCAGCAAGCTACGGAATACTTCTTGGTTTGTACCATATATTACCACGAGCTTTGATCCAACTGCCATGATAGAGTCCACACTACAGTGTGGAGGGCAATGTAGTTTAGCAGTCGCAGCATGTAGGGGGGTCTGAGCAGAGGTCTGAGCAGAGAGTCCAGTAAGCCAATCATCTAGGATAGCCAAATTCTTAGAGCGGGGGATCTATCTCATGTTTAGTCTGAGTATAGATTCTTGGCCTTCCCCTTGGTCGCTTCATTGTAACTGGTTTAGGGCTTATCACAGGAGTGCCAGTCAGCAAAGGGGGTAAGTCTTCCAGTGAGACTTGTAGTACAGGCTGTGCAGTCTTGGGCGAAGTGTCCGATTGTATGACATTGATCGCTTCGGTTGAGGCTTGGATGGGCAGTCTCAGTTGATCTTTTTGCCTCTTCTTGTGAGATACCAGCAGGAAGAGTTGTCACTACAGTTTCAAGACTGATAATAGGTAGGTCATCAATCAGATTTGCTTCAGCCTCACTAGTCTCAGTGGGAACAAGATTTATTTCCCCTGTATTATCTTCCAGGATGGAGGTTATGGCTTCACTCGATTCAGTCCCGGTTACCACTCTCACCTTGCTGAATAGGACATCAACTTTAGGGGTGACAGTTGGTGTATCACTCAAGACAATTGCAAGAGCATTACTTTCAGTGACAACGGGAGAAGTTACATTAGCTGTAGCTTCAGGTCTGGCTTCCTCAGCTACAACATTTGACTTCGTGATCTGTGTCATATGTTGTGAGCTCAACTTGGGCCTTAGATCAGACAACGAGGGTAGCCACCACTCGATTTTTGTGAGTTTCCAATCCGCATCATGGTGAGTGGATTCCATACCCTTTTTGAATGTAGCAGAAGGATGGCACATTAATCCGGCCTCAGTGTGGGCAGGTTGATTCTTATGGACCATGCACAGATCCGTGGGAGATACTGAGTTGTCCAGAGAGTGCTCAATAGAAGGATCTACAAAGAAATTTGAATCAGTATCCGAGTTCTCAAACATATTATCATACCAAGGCAATGTGTTCTTCTTAGTTTCCATAATATGCAGAGTGTAAGATATATCATCAATATTTATCTTCAAACAACGGTTCAATATATGGACAAGAGGGATTTGAATCGTCAGATAGGCTGCTTCGAGGTTCAGTTTAGAGAGTGTGATGTCCTCTATATCAATGAGGTTGCCGATCTTGTTACCAATTGCAGAGAGGTTCTTTTGTGACCAAGCCTGAAGTGGTAGTCCAAAAATCTGGATCGCCTTCCTTGGGAACCATGGTGTTATATTTGACACCCAGTTAGACAACCGGACTTGATCATTTTTTAGGAGGTTGTATAAGTCGAGTGGCTCTTCTTACCACATCAGAATAGTTTTGGGACTCAACGGGCTGGCCGTGATGTTGGTATATCCTGCAGTTTTTATGCCTCTTTGGAGTTCTCTCCACTTACCCTTATGAATCAATGTGGCTACATAGCTGCGACTGGGCCATGAATTCGGTACCACTTCTGAAGAAAGGGATAGCACCGGATCAGGAACAGATGACTCCTTAACTGTCTTAGAGGGAAACTCCCTCAGTGCAGTTACCACTCCTGCTTTCACTATCTTCTTGTTAAAATAATGCGTACGGTTAGCTTGTAGCCGAAACGAACCCAACCAGGTGTTGTTGAGTTTGAATAGCATTAGTTCCTCATCCTCAACCTTGATAAACTCCACAAAACCAAATTGAAGTCCCCGATTGTTAAGTTTTTGGGCTATGGTAAGTTTGTGGATCTTGCCTTGGTTCTTCAATGCACTCCTCAATCTATCTATGTCGTAGCCACTAGGGAAGTTAGTGAGATAGAAGCTTGAAACCTCATAGCTTGGAGGTATGAAGATCCTCGGACCTAGGCGCTCCTTTACTGGGCGGGGATTTTGAGTGGGCAGTAGTGGGAAGGAGTCGAGCGTGTTCTGGGGCAGAACTAGTGGAGCTTTACCAGCTTTTATTTCCGCTCGACGCATCAATCTAAGTTGGTGAGGAGGTATGATCTAGGGATTGGAAGCCATAGCAATAAATGAGCAGAGACGCTAAGGAAGTGAGCAGAGGAAAGAAAGAAAGAAAACTGGGTTGGATGCTCCCCAGAGGCGTGAGGCCCCTGAGAGCAGAGGTACAGAGTAGTTGGGATCAAGAGAAGAAACGGCAGACAATGGATAGCAATTCAAACGGAGGAGAAGATCTACAGTAATGTAGGAGCGCCATTGTACGGAGAGAGTTTGGCGACAGTAATCGGAATTCAAAAGCAATACGACCCTAAATTTAATTAAGTAGTAGAATCCTACTCTAATTAGAATTCTTAATATTAGGTAATTAATAAATACTTACCATAATTAATTCAATTAGACATATTTACATATTTTTTTCTAACAACTCCTGCTCGGCTATATAAGCTGTATTACGAAATACAATTTTCAAAATCTCCTGACGCTTCATACGAGAAATGAGTAGTGCGACCATAAAGTAACTAGTAATGTCATATTAAGTTATCTTCTAACTAACATGACACTTTCAAAATGACGATACCCCAAATCCTCTTCACATCACCTACAGCTACGTATCCCTTTAAGCTATACAATATTTGGTTACATACTTAACGTAACTACCATGGCAAATATGGTGAAGTTAGACAAATTGTTCCTTAGACACTAATGACCATCCGTATCAACTCGACTACTTTCCTAGTGTGGTTCGCTGGACTATATAGATCCTATCCCTTGGATGACAAATTAAAGTAGCATCATCAAGCCTCAACTTCAAGGCATAGCTCTAAGTCAAAGAGTAACATCTTAGGGGACAAATGTATGTCCATGTGATCACACAATGACAATCAGGGGATTCTTTTGTCATTTTCACAACGGTCATTTTGTAGCACACACAGTATGATATGTGTGTCATGGCATGACTTCTACTTAGGTGGGCATGCCATTTACTTATGCCATGCAAATTGTAGCCGTTGATAAATACACTTAGTCTTTATCCTGTACATTTAGCTTTGAACCTTTAATGTGAAAAATCCAGATATTTCACATTCAATTCACTTAGAATCTCATTTCACGTCTACTGAAGTGACTGTCCAAAACATTTATCAGTCTCATCCTTCATGCTACACAAGTATAAGGACAATTTCCCGTGTGATAGGGCCAATCATTAAGCTTTTTGTGACATTTGTTGTGCCTTATTACTTGATTGCATACACGAAAGTATTGCTCAAATGAAAGAAAAAGTCAATTTTATTTCATAATCAACTGTTACAAAAACATGTCCTTATCATTTATAAGATGTGATCAAATCCTACGTAATCTTTGACTCATGACATGAGCTCTAAACACATCTCTAGGAATAGGTTTGGTCATTGGATCGGCAATCATCTTATCAGTAGAAATATACTTGATACTTATATCCACTTTGTTGATAGCATTTCGAACAAGAGTGGTAGCGTCTCTTGATGTGCTTTATTTTCCTATGGAATTTCGGTTTTTTAGCGAACAGAATCGTTGTAGTATTGTTGCATTTCACTTCTACAGGATCATTGAGCCTCAAAATCAAATCGAGGTACTGTAGAAAGCTTTTAAGCTAAAGTGCCTCTTAAACTGCTACATTGTATGCAACATATTCTACTTTCATAATTGACAAAGTGATGCACCAAGATATGGCTCTTCCGTCCAGGATGAATACATATCCAAAGGTTGACTTGGACTCATCCAAATCACTTTCCCAATCGGCATCCATAAACCGCTCAGACATAGGTATCCCCTTTGATAATATAGAACTAGATCGGTCGTTCCACGTAGTTAACGAAAGATCCTCTTGACTGTTTGCCAATGAGCAGTCCCCGGTAGCTTTGGTAATGGCTCACCAACCCAACCATGAAGTAGATGTCCGGTCGTGTACACAACATGACGTATATCAAACTCCCTTTAGCACTTAAATAAGGAACATTGCTCATTTCTTCCTTTCTTTATCTGTTTTTGGGCCTTGGTTGAGGCTTAATGTTAGACCCTTATCAAAAGAGGTATCAACGGGTTTATAGTAATGCATCCTGAATCGCTCTAATATTTTGTTTATATATGTTAGTTGGGACAAGACCCAACATTCTCTTAGAATGATTTTTGTATATCTCTACACCTAGAACATACTTAACTTCACACATATCCTTCATCTCGAAGATGGATGATATCCACTGTTTGGTAACATTGATCATTCCATTTGTTTCCAACCAGTAGTATGTCGTCGACATATAAGGAGACAAACATGATTCCTTCCTTCGTTTTTATGACATACGCACTAATCTTAATCTATCATGGTGAAGCCATACGAAGTAATGACCTCATGAAATTTAAAGTACACAATCTAGAAGACTGTTTAAGTCCATATATAGATCTTTTAAGATGATATACCTTGTCATCTTGACCTACTGAAATGAATCCAACAGGTTGATCCATGTAGATCTCTTTCTCAAGTGTTCCATTGAGGAATGCACTCTTTACGTCCATTTGGAATAGTTCGAGATCCAAATGGGCAACCTGGGCGGGTCTAGAAGTAGGCGAATAGAAAAAAATCTCACCACATGAAAAAATGTTTATTCATAGTCTATACCCTTGATTTGGGTAAAACCTTTCGCCACGAGTCAAGCTTTAGACCTCGTTTGTTTGCATTGAGTCCATTTCATATTTCATGTCACTTAACCATTTTTTCTCTATCAGGTGAGTCCATAGCCCCTTGATAAGTGGTGGACTCTTCTATTTCCAAAAGAGCGCAGAAGAATACATTTTCCTCGATTTGAAAGTATCGTTGAGAAATTCTCCCGAATTCACTCCTTTGGGATAATAGGATATTATACTTGCATGGTTGAGGGTCTATTCCCACTAGCCCTTTGGCTAGTGGGAATGACCGTGTGAGAAGGGTCACTCCCACTAACCCTATGGTTTGTGGGTCTAGTTATTACATCGTTTCTAGGCATGAAATTTTGAGGACTTACCTCCTTTCATGTTGACCCTCATTTTCATTAGGCATGAAGTGTGGAGGGCTTATCTCTTTTTCATATTTGACCTCATGTGGCAAGTTCCCACCTCAAATAGGTAGGATTACACTATTCTGGATGGTTTGATAAAATATACTCTCCACCACACCACGAGATAGTGATGAGTCATGTTGCAACTCATACAACTAACCATCTTATTTTATTTCTCTGATAGTTGGAAATTGATCCTCTAGGAATTCGACATTGCGACTGTCGATTTCAGTCATACCCTCATTCGGGTGTTCAACAAATATTACATATCCTTTAAAATATTTGGTGTATCAAATAAACACCTTCTTGATTGCTCTTGGACCAAGTTTTCCATGTTGATGGGTTGGGTTGTGCACATAGCTTGCCGAACCCCATGGTTGCATATGGTTTAAGATTGACTTTCTTCCATTCCATAACTCATATGGAGTGGTGTGCACACTCTTCCTTGGTACTCGATTGAGGATGTATGTAGATGTAATCTTTCCAAAAGTTAATGGATAGATTGGCTTGCACCATGATAGACCTAACCATATCAAGCAAGGTGCGATTCCTTCGTTCCACAATACCGTTTTGCTGCGGGGTATAACGAATGGTAAATTGCCTTACTATACCATTTTCATCGTAGTACCCTTTGAACAGATCATAAAGGTATTCGCGACCATGGTCAGTTCGAAGAATCTTAACTCTTCTGTTTGACTGGTTCTTTACTTCAGCTATGTAGCTTTTGAACACATCAAGTGCTTCATAGCGATGAGAAAATAAATACACGTGTCCGAAACACGAGTAGTCGTCTATGAAGGTAATGAATAAGAAGTCCCATGGCATGCTTTCACACACATGGGTCCGCAAATGTCAGAATGGATTAATTCTAATGGACTTGAGGCTCGAGAAACCTTACCGAAAGGCTTCTTGCTAACCTTGCCAGTTAAGCAAGGTTCACACATAGGCAACTTAGCCTTAATAAGTTGGTTTAATTGACCACACTTAACAAGTTTGTTTAACTTATCTTGGCCAACGTGACCAAGTCTAGCATGACATTTAACAGATTCAAAAGTTATGTAATTGTTGGAAATTAAGGCAAGGGATGAATTAATAGAATCATTATAAATATCATCTAAATCAACAATGCAAAACCATGTTTGTATGAGTCGTGATCAAACAAGTCGTTATTGAACATAATTTTCAATCCTCTAGGACTAAAATTAAATGCAAAAATTACAATTGTAGTAAAGAAAACAATAGAAAACTAAACAATAGTGGACTCCTGGCACATGGATTGTGTCGTATAATAGCAATATGTTTTTGCTATCAAGCTGGAGTTTGTATGTACCAATACTGATGACATCCTCTTCACTGTTTTTCCCTTTAATTATGCTTCGTGTTCTGGTGCCACAACAAAGAAACTCGACAAATCCAGCAGGGTCGTTCACTACGTGCTAGAATGCTCATGAATCAACAATCCATTTAGGAAAGGAATTAGCAACTAATTCATGAGAGAGCAAACACATTATTTGGGATTATTGGGAGTGAAAGGTACCTTTTTGACTCGAAACAATCCCGAAAGAAGTGATCTTTCCTTTTGCAGTAAAAGCACTTCATGCGTGCCTTATTCTTCAGACTATTTGCCTTGAGTTCTTTAGTTACTTTCTTCTTTGTGGTAGGTTTCTGAGGTTTCATCGCCGACATGCCAGACTTTTTGCTCCTCTTAGGGTTTCTCTCATGAGTAGAAAAAATCTTGGCTGGGGGTGGGG
>JAOWBN010006080.1:0-11173 GCA_028565015.1 Pinguicula moranensis | reverse complement strand
AAGAGATCAAATAGTGACATCTCCCTAGTGGGTCTAGGACTCTGAGTGATTGTATGCAGTCCATATTTATTTCTTTTTGTCATCTGTAATTCTATTTTCCTATGTAAATAACTTTATATTATATATAAAAATTTATCTTATAAAAAAATGGTCATGGCATGGAACTGAAGCAGGAACCTAAGGGGGGATGAGCCTACTGAATTTCATGAAATTTCTGTCTTATTGTAGGATCTGGCGCCTCAACACCAAGGAGGGGATACGTATACATTTAAAGGGTGCACACATGGAAAGTACATGAAGGAGGCGTATCATCAAATCAGGTATACTGCACAACCGTTCCCTGAGGACGTAGTAGAGGAGCTGCAGCTGCTCTGGAACAAGGTAACTCCAGAAAAGGTTAGTATCCATGCCTTGAAATTACTACATAACACCTTGCCAACCAAAGGAAGGTTACAGGATAGACATGTTATTTCTGAAGGTCAGGAGATTTATTGCTGCCTGTGCAAAACTATCCAAGAAATAGTGGAGCATGTGTTTCATGAACTCAGGTTCATAATACATGTATGGGAGTTGATCAAGAGTTTGCTTGAAGAAAGTGGCTTACCTTCTCAGGATGCGAATGGAGCCCCAAGGTCAGCAATGATGTGGCAAACTTGGAAAGCCAGAAATCAAGCAAAATTTTTAGGTATAGATCCAAATGTAAATCTAACTGCACAGATTGTGCAGAAAATATCTGGATGTGGGTGAAAACATACTGGAGTGCTGCTAACTTTCCTTACTCTCTGAATGACTGGTAGATTCATCATGTAACATGCATGAAAGTAAAATTGAAATAAATATCACAGTACTATTAAGCTGAAAAAATACAGCGCAAGCAGACCACACCAATGGTAATTGATTTTGGTTGCACTGGCGGATAGCCATAGCTCAAGTGCTGAAATAACCAATGATCAGCAAAGTCACATGAAAGAAGGGCAGTTAAGAGCACATGTGAAAATGTTATCAGAAAGAGCAACATTCCTTGAGAAAGATCAACATGGCAGAAAAACTGCTACCAGAAATCTGTTACAAGGAATCTAAGCTCTCAAGCAAATCAACACTATTTAAGCACATATCACCACAAGAAGGACGGATGAGTTACATCTAAAGCCACTATAATACATTGAGATCATGGTAGTAAGAACTTCTTTATTGCTTGTTAGGTTCTCTACTCATGTTTTTGGGTTCAATTTGATATGTGTGTCTACTGGAGTGTTAGCTAACCAAACTTAACCGGATTGTGTACTAATTTCTCTAAGTCTAGATGCGAGGGATAATTCCAGTTTAGCAAACAATTACCATGAATTTCGATGCAATAAGGAGAAGGATAATGATAATCTGTTAAATGCAATATGATTAAGCATGAAACAAAATTTGTTTTCAACCAGGAAAATCCAAAAATTGAAATCTGAAGAATACATGAAATTGAAACTTGAATACCTGATAACACCATAGAATAGTTTTGATCAACAAGATCTTCGAAGAATTACTCAATTAAAATACAATTTGAAAACTAGGATTATGAATCTTATCTATAATTCATAAAAGAATACGCCTACAATCGAGGGCAAAGTGTTCACGGCCTCAAGACTACATGACCACCGCCACATGAAGAAAACTAAAGGAAAAGGGGGTAAGATTTGGGTTATTATACTATTAAACAAAAAAATATAAGGAAGAAGAAGCTTGCCATGTATGGTCTGCCGTCTGCGAAGGAGTACTGGGTGGCTGTAATGCGGCAAATCTCGAGTTTGGGGAGGGACAAATTGATGTTGCTAGGTCGCGTGGCCAATGCGTAAGGATTGAGAAGAAAGAAGAAGACTCACAACAAGTTGACTGACAACATTTCAGTATGAAAAGTGAAAATTGCACTTTTCATATAAGTCTCAAAATGTTAAACGAGCATTTTTTCGTTAATGAGTTTAGTGGAATTTATATTAAAACATGTCCATAAACCGTAATTGTTACAATTATTTTAGTGGATTTTAAAACCCTAACCATTATCGTTATCATTTCCGCCAATACCACCTTTAGCGGTAAGAATAACAGATTTTTGCTAGTTCCATTACTCATTATCCACCCCTACTTGGGGCATGTCGGTCTCGTCCAACTCCTTAGACCACCTCTCAAACTCCTCCTTTTGCCCACCGTTTGGAACTCTTGGGATTGAACTTGAGCCTTCATGTCTCTATCCTCTCAACTCGTTCATTAATGGTTTGGAAAGTTTCCATCAATTGCCTCATTTGGCCCGAAATAACCTCTAGTAATACTTTTTAGTCTGTGGTTTGTACTTCATCAAATGAATATTCTGGTGTATTGTGGGTTGTCATGATTTACCTACAAGAAAACAAAGTTATAAAGAAAGTTTCCTCATTAATCCTTCACGTGTTGGTCGCTCAAAAGGGTCACTTTACTCGTGTATCACTCAAGATAGGCTTTTAGTCTCAATTGATATAACAAGTCTTGCATTTTCCACCTGTGTTCTACTTATGACAGTACTCAACTCTTAGGGCTCAATCTATCCAAGTCAAGTTTAGTAACGATTCAAACATGAATCGAAACTTGATCAAGGTTGATAAAGCTTTTGAGTGGGTATCTAGGCTAAGGTGTGCTTTTTTTTTGCTACGCCATAATCTACTAATAATAAAGGTTTATGTACAATAGTTGAAAATAAAATGAACATGCAAAATAGAAAAAATGGAGTGCAAAATACAAGGCAAAAAATAGATTCTCTATTATGCTTCACGGCTATGTTGGGTCCAAGCAACATTGATCACCTGACCTTCGGCTATGCAGGCTATTATCAAATCCTGTGTTGCTGAATCTGATGACTACAAGAGATATTACTGTCAACATATCAATCAAATATATTTGTACACATCTCAGCCTGCTCACCTTATAGCATCATAGTCATGTAATTGTTGCAGTTTCCCAGCTAAGCTATGAAGATTAGACAAACTGAAGGTTGTAGAAACCAGTCTGAGAAGCTCATTTTGTTTTTGTGTTTTGTAGTTGGTACATAACTCCTCATTCTTCCCCTGAGAGGTTTCTCCGGTGTCCTATGCAGATTAGGTAACCTTGGATCATGTGTTAAACTGGATACAATTTAATTGATTTAATATTCAGTCAATCATGCTATATGAGAATAATCTTTGAGCTCTTTTTGATATGATCCAAAGCAAGGATGCTTTTTGGATGGCAGACAACATCTGCATGGTGTTCATATTAATTCCTTGGAAATAATGAAGATTTATGTACTTCCATACACTCCAAATCAGTGCAAAACAAAATGATTTACATGCATCTTTATTTACATTACCTGGTTTGGTTACTAAGAACGTTTGCAAGGAGGGGGGCGCATTGTCATTTAGTAGCTCTAAGTTGTCCATGGACAACCAGACTTTCATTTTCGGCTAGGCCTGTACAATAATTACACAATTTGAGAATAAGTGTTGTGTAGTTTCATTTTTTGTTTTACAGAGTGAGCAGTTGGTGTCCTACCCATGTTGTATGATGTGTCTTCAATGAAGACTGTCTTTGATTGGGATTGCATTATGCATAAGCTTCCAATCAAAGATCAAAATTTTCGTAGGGGTGAAACAATTCCAAATATTCAGTAATTGGCATCTGGTGTGGGAGCCTATTTAAAATTAATTTGTATGCACAACTAACTGTATACCTACTATCAGTGGTACCATCAAAAGAGTACATATCTTTGTTCAAGTTGTTTAGTTTGATGTTATGCAGGGAAGAGACTAGGATATTCATTTACTCCAGATCAGAATCTCTCAGCCGCCTTTTTCGAGAACACGTCCAGTGCCAGTCTTCATTGTCCCAATATCCTGCATCAGAAACATATATGTGTTTATTAGTGGATATCTTAGTGTTTAGGAAAGATATTGGCAAGAGTAGAGTCATTGAGCCATTTATCACTCTAGAATTTTAATCCTTCACAGAACCTATCATGATCATGTTATTCGGATTGAACCAATTTGTAGTTAGTGTCTCTTGTAAGTCTATCCACCAGTTTGATACATATCTATCTCCTTTGATTCTATAAGTAGTGGGGGATGATTTTATGAGTTCAGTTGTGCCCCACCTGAGAGAATAGCACTTCTTCCATACATAGTTAGATTTTTCTTATTTGACAAGATTTTGTACCCCCACTTCCCTGGCATTGCTACATTGAAACACTCAAATTGTAAACCCCTAAGCCTCCTTCCGCTCAAGTAGTTGTCTGTTTAGTTCAAGATATCCAGTTTACCCTCTTATGATCCTTAGTGTTGCCCCACAGAAAATCCCTTTGACATTGTAACAGTTATTTCAGTACAGAGGTTGATGCCTTGAAGAAACCGAAGTAATGAACCGGTAGAGCTGAGAGGACAAAGTTAATGAGTGTTAGTTTACCTCCCTTAGATAGGAATTTATGATTCCAGATATTAAGTAATATGTCAAATTTATTCAAAAAGGAGACCACGTGGACTGTTTCTTTGAACTCGCTCCCACGTGAAGGACCAAATATTTCATAGGGAGTGAGCTTGTTTTGCAGTCAAGGTAAGCAGCCATATTCTTCAAAGTCCCTTGGGGAAGATTAATTCCTATCAAATTGCTTATTCTTGAAATTGATGCGTAGTCCTGACATTAACTCAAAATTTAGTAGGATGGCTTAGAGAGTTTGTATTGAGTTCCATGAGCCCTAGCCAAAGAGAAGGGTTTCATCAGCAAACTGTAGATGGCTAAATCTTGTCCATACCAATTTCAACCCCCTTGAATCTGTGAAGATCAATAGCCTCTCTGATCATAAAAGAGAGACCTTCAGCAGCTATTTGGTATAAAATGGTGATAACAGGTCACCTTTCCTTAGACCTCTCATTGGATAGAACTCTTTGGTGGGGCTACCGTTGATATGGACTGATTTAAAGGCAGTTTCCAGAAGCTCCCTAATTCACCAAATCGAGCTTTGTGTAAAGTCCATCTACACCATTACATTTTGAAGGTATTGCCAATTAACTATATCAAAAGTTTTTTCAAAGTCAGCTTTAAAGAGCAAGGCCTGTGTGTTCAGCTTATTTAGTTCATCAACCGCTTCATTTGCAATCAACACTCTATCAAATAGTTTTCTCTCCTTCAAGAAGGCCATTTGAGTTAAGGAGATTATTTCTTCCATCACATGGGAGATATTGATTGCTAGAACTTTGGCAATGATCTTAGGCATGGCCACAATTAATGTGATAGGTATGTAGTCATTTGCTGTCAGAGGAGAGTCAGTTTTGGCTATAAGGCACGTGTGAGCTACGTTGTTGCCTCTTGACTGTAAGATCTGAAAGCTATACTACATGTCATGATACAAAATTTGCGCGGAAGCGTAAACATACGTGTGTTAAGCATGCATAACAAAATTTGAAAAATCTTTTCACCATGGATCTTTGCTAATTTACATAACTTGATGGTACAAGGGAGAAGGAATTTTATACCTTTTTTAGAATCGCTCATTTGTCCAAAAAACTTTATTCTATTGAGGTGTTCAAATGTCCACTCTCTAGAGTAGTCTACACCACCACTTCCCTTGAGGTTTATACACCTTGAGTGTATAACTTATATGTGGATAAATGACTGCTAAATCCAACTTTTAAGCCTTAGAAGCTACCTACACCACCACAACTTCTCATATTTTTAAAAAGATTAAGGTATTTATATAGGTGGTTATGAGTCTAAGATGTTAACACATGTTGTAGCTAATAGATACCATTTAACTATAGCTTTACATGTATTACAACAATGGACACTTCATGCTTATGTGTCATGTTATTGTAAAATCCTTCTCCATGAGGTTTCTATACGTCTCTACACATGCGAGGTCATGCATAGCATATATCCATAATTCCATAATTTTATACAAGTTCTTGAAGTTTGAAAAACTTCAATTTGGCCCCTATACTTTACCTTAATCACACTTTGACCCCTCAATAGAATGATGTTAACATGTGTGACTCTATAGGTTCTCAATAACATGGTAATGGACCAATAATTAACATAATCAAATTATTATTAATGAATCAAACACATTTAATTCATTACAATTTAATTCTAGTCCATAGACCATGAGTGACCTCTAATAAGATATCATGGACCCCAAGCATTGAGAATAGTCATAGACTGAAACTATCCTTTCAAGAATTAGTTCTTGTGTAATTATCCTTTCACTAATAACATATTCATAATCTTGTATATTTAGGTTATTGATCACCTTCATTTATATACGTAAGAGTTTTTGTACCGGAAGTCATGATGATTAAGTTCTAATTAGAAACTCTTTCTAATTAAACTTGTTCTTTGCAAAGGCTAATATAACTTCTTACAAGTGTCCATAAGAATATCTTCTCCTAATATTTTAAGATCGGTGAATCCTTTATTGATCATTCATAATCTTGTCATACTTTAAACAATTCTCAAGACTACCCATTGTTAGCCATTTACGGTGTAACTCCGAATAGAATCAAAGAATAGCATTCATACTCAAGTTCTCCATATGGTCATATCAATTCTAAGGATCACTTATACCCACTATTCTTTAGAGTATCATCTATTAACAATATGGTGATCTCTATGCGGGTCAATCCGATATACTTGTCAACTACAAGCATCCATGTTTCTAGCTTAAGTGTCACTATACTATAGTTGATGAGATAAACTATTTCCTTCAAAAGGAATTGGCTAAAAACATGCTAACCTATCTGTATTAATGATGCCTTATCTCGCTAATACTATGGTAAGGGACGTTTAGTATTGATAACTTTAATTAGAGTGGTCCATCATCACAACTCTTTGTGATACACTCTATGTTATCAATGCTAGGGTTCACTCTTGTATATGTTATATATAAATAATATATATAAATAAGTAGTGAAGGTTGCTACAATCATATATACACATTAAAGTGTCAATACATAGGCCTAAGGTGATTGGCTTTAGAACATAACACTAACAGGTTGGTATCAGGTTGAGAGGGTAGCTTTCCTGATTCGCGATCCTATTCATGGAATCAGCAAGCTGACTCACTTGCTTCTCCAAGTTGCTAATGCTGCTTTTTGAGTCCATCTGCGCCTGCAGATTGCTTTTCTGCATAATGATCACCTCCTGCATCATCTCTTGCATGGAGCCTTGTCTCTGAAGCATCCTAAAGTGTCGTAGGTTCTGTATGTTGCTGGTATTTCCTTGCCTCTGATTTCTCTCTTGAAATCCCATTGAGCAGAATTCATTTTATGATTCTTCTTGCAGTGTAGGACACTGATTCGTGTGATGGTCAGTCAGCAAATAGATATGGCAGACAACAGCAGCAACCTTCTCATCTCTCTGGATCAGCCTCCTTGATGAGATCCACACAATACCACTAGTTCATGGAAATGATCCACTACAAGAGAAGGACTTGAAGACCAATGGCACGACCATTGGGAGATCCCACCATACATGAAGGAGGCACGGATGGCAAGAGGGTGATCAAAGACCCATTGCATTAGTCAAAAGGGCTTATGACTAGATCACGTGCAAAGAGATTCAAAAATAGTCTCATGGGCTTAAAACCAAAACTTGGACATGAAATTACGTTTCATGATGACATGAGCCCAACTTTGGTACATCTAATTGGGTCAATAGACAACTTACATGACCCAGGAGGTTCGGCCTCATTGGAGTTCGACCAAGCACACGGCCCCACTACACCAACCATCATCAATCAAGCAAAGGGAGTGAAGGCCATGGTCAAGGATGTCATTAAGAGGTAGTTTGAAGGTATTTGTCCAAAATAATGGAGCCTACACTTTTTGACTTGGCACTTGTCCATGAAAGAGTCGAAGTTTGATCAAAACACATTCAAATAATGGAGCCTACACTTTTTGACTTGGTCTATGTCCATGAAAGAGTCCAAGTTCGACCAAAACACTTCCATGTCCTATATAAACCCCCTTAGAGTTTGAATTATGCACTTCACTTTGAGTTTCATCTTGTAAGACATTTGGGATCCATTCCTAGTATTTTCAAAACTTTTCTTTTACAACTTATCTAAAGCTTGTTTCAGGTTTTAGTGCGTTTACTTATCGAAACACATGTAGACTTATTTCTCACTTCTTATATAGGTGAATGGTTAAGGACTCAACAAGTGTTTAATCATAGATCCTTAGGTCCGAATCATCTTTGATTCTTGGGTCTAATTACAAGTTGATTGGGTTCATATCACTCCTCACAGCAGGTTCCATTGCCTCAACCTTTCTCAGCACCAAACTGTCTCCAACATCTGTCTCCTTCGTCTTCTTGACTGCTACTCTTCTGCTTTCATGCCTGGAACTCTCAGCCAACTCCTCCAGGATGTTGTCAGCTTCAGCAGTAGTCTTATTCAGTAGGCTACCTCCAAATATAGCGTTCCCCAGGCGCCTATATGTGACAGAAAGTTCATTAAAGAAGTAAAGGGTAAGATCTTGTGCATTGAATCCATGGTAAGGACAGCTAGCTACTAGGCGATGAATTCTATCCCTGTATTCATAGAGAAATTCTTCAAACAGCTATTCAGCATTACTAATCTCCCTCTTCAACTTGTTCTTCTTGGTAGCAGGGAAGTACTTCTCCAGAAACAACTTCTTCAGTTGCATCCATGTTGTGATTGTGTTCGGATGGAGGTAGTAGAACCATTCTTTTACATTGTCTTTCAAGGGAAATGGGAAGGCTATCAGCTTGATGACATCATCAGTCACTCTTCTTGGCTGCGTGCTGGTGCAAATGCATGAAATTCAGACAAATGTCTAATAAGATCCTATCCAGCAAAACCTGCAAAAGAATGCAGCAGACGGATCAGTCCACTCTTGAGCTCAAAAGCTGTTTCATCAGGTTTTGATCTGGATATTGCACTGCTGTCTCTTTCTGATTATAGTTAGGAGCAGTCAATTCCTTCAACGTTTGCTGGTTAGGACATGCCATATCAATTTCAGCAGCAGCAACTTCTTCCTCAAGATCAAAAGTGTAGTCTGCTGCACTTGCTGCTGGTGTTGCTGGAGCTTGTTGTTTTTGTGCTTTTGCTTGCTTTTTTCTCCTGTGAAGCTACCTCTATGGATCCCTATCAAAGGTAAGATTATCAGTAGGTGGCTGGTTGTGAATAAGACAGACAGCCACAAAGAAAAATTCAATAAAACAGTAACTTATCAATACAAAAAATCTGAAACTATGAGCACATAACACAGTTGCCTTTCCTCGACAACGATGCTAATTTGATGACTGTTTTCTTTAGTGTCGTGGCTGAAAACTACCTCAAAGTATTCCTGAATTATACTACACAAGCTAACGGGTACCAAGTGGAGAGCTCAGGGTCGAATCCACAGGAAAAAGTGATGCATTCTGCACTGCCACTATTCTGCCTTTGTTGCTGTCAAAACACCAAACTGATGGGGGGTTTTGTTGCAATTAAGTATTGAAACTATAATCAATGAAGCAAAAATGAATCTAGATGAAATTATGGAGAGAAAACAAACTTTTGCTGACCTTACATCCATGAGAATATGCCACAAAACAAACTGGATCATATATGCACTTATCTGTTTTTCAACGGTACTTAATGTGTGGTTTTTAAACCACTGCTTCTCTTCTTACAGACCTAAATCCTTAACCAGGTAATTGACACATTCAATCCATATTCAAAGTCATATTAAAATAAATTAAACCTCATTAAGTGTGTGAAACTAAGAGTTCTAATCGAATCCCCTTCCTCTACACATAATTTTTAGTTGCTCCTTCAAAGAAATGGACTAACCGCCCTCTTTGATTAAAGAAGTTTCTATCAATTAAAGCTTAAATGAACTAACCCTACATCTAAGTCCCTACTAGCTGTTGGTTTGATTTTTATCATTTTAGATGGCCAATCTAAAACAACAAAAATAGAAACATGCACAAGTGTATCTATAAACTGAAAATCAATACCATTGTCTTGTTTTTCTGAACTTGCACCTCACTAATTTGTTTAGGCAATCTCAGGACCTGCAGATCAGCAGAATAATGATAGATCTACCCGAGCATAACTGGAAGCAACAACAAAATTTCAGCAAGATGCATCATGGAACAAAAACCGCTCCATCTTGGTGCAGAAATTCTACACTTCTTTATTTATGTCTTTTCTTAAGAACAAGTACAACATTTTTCTCTCCCTCACTCGCCCTCTCCGACTCTCTTGGATTCAGCAAGAGCAAGATATCTTCTTGATCTTTGAAGCATGAGCAAGTGATGTCCATCTTCTTTCTTCTTCTTCTTCTTGTTGCATTGGTTCTTGTTCTTCTTGAATCTTGTAAACCGACAGTGGCAGCCTTGATTAGGGGATAATGCAGCCTTTTTAGCTGAATTCTCCGAACCATACAAGGGTGCAACAATCCTCTCTAAAATATTACATAATGAATAAATAAATGCAACAATTCATGCATCATTAGCATGCCCAAAAGTACTCTATCCAATACCCAACACTTGCTTTTTTCTTGTCCCTAAGCAAATCCATATGATAATAAAGAGATAGTATAAATAAGAGTCCAAAGGTAAGAAAGAAAAGAGAAAATAAAAGAAAAGAGGAGAATTGAAAAAGGTTCAGCCATTGCATAAAAATGTTTAGTGGCACTCCCTTTCAGTGTAGGGGGTATAGGGTCCTAAATCCCCCACACTGATCAACTGCTGCTCCCTCATTAAGATAAGTTATGGAAAATTACCGAAAATTAAATCTTACCTTACGATTTACCATATTGAAACAAAGAATTGGCCTCAGAATTTCAACCTAAGGTAAGGATTTCTACCTATCTCCTCTAATGCTCTTCTCCTCAAATGAACCAGAGCAGCCTATACCATGGAAAACTCCTTTATCTCCCTTATATCTTCAAAGAAAATATGAGAATAAACCTATCCTCACTTTTACCTTGGATCCTTAAAAGGTTTTCATCCAAGATTCACTCTTTCTTTCCTCTCCGAATTTTTTTAGCGTCTCAATTTTTTCCATGATCTAAAACCATGCTGAGGCAAAAAATGCTTTTGTTTTCCTTTTCCTCTTTTTTTTTTGTGCCATATGTTCTTTTGTACCATGGATCCACTTATCACAAGTCAACCACCTTCCCCCCAC
>JAOWBN010006069.1:0-11173 GCA_028565015.1 Pinguicula moranensis | reverse complement strand
AGTTGCACAAAACCGTCGCTCTGCAATAGGCAACGGAGGAATATACCATTTGAGCAAAACTCAAACCACTTTCAAAAGATGTAATATCGTAGAAGAAATGATATATCCCATCTTAGCTACATGCAATTGGACGGACATATATAGGGGCGGAGGCAGGGGGAACAGGGGGCATGGTCCCCCAAGATTTAAAAAAAAAATTGCATATATATATATATATATTTTTAATTTGGTCCCCTCTAGAATATTAAATATGTAACAGTTCAATAATATAATGTGAATTGCGTCCAGAAGAGTTGGTTCAATCACATAACCTTTTTTTTTGCAGATTTTCCACTAGAACAAATCCAGCTCAATTACATAACCTTTTTTTAGTGGACCAAAAAAATTCTACTCTAAAGCAACTTTTTTTAATTTCTATTTAAAATCTAAACTTGGGCCTAATGGGACTCAAACCCGAGTGGACCAGAAAAAATTCTACATTGTAACCATTAGGCCAGATTTTATTCATGAAATTTATAAATATGTTTACGTATTTATATGCAATTAATTCAAATTGTACATATTATTTTTATAATTTTTAATATAATTATTTTTAATAGTTTAATACTTTAGTGGATAATTTTATCAGGCATTTGTTATTACGAAAAAAACTGAAAAATTGTTTTTGTCTCTGTATCAAGCGTAGTAATTTCAGAACATGAATATTCGACCGATATTGATAATACAATAATCTAAAAATGATAAATAAATTTGACTATTCTAGTATCAACCGCAATATTTAAACATGCATACCTAATCGACCCTTATTTAACCATGTCTAACCTAATCTATTCAAACCAATAAAAAAATTACCCCCCCCCCCCCCCCTCAGGTGTTTTTCTGGTTCCGCCCCTGGACATATAACTAACTTATGGCAGCAGTTGGCTAGGGCTAGAATTTGTTAAGCACCCAAGCCTCGAGAGGCGTGAAACTAATCGGTATGGTAGCTATGTGGAGTATCTGATTGAATCGAAACAATGCCATCTTCAATGAGAAGCAATATCCGCCAGATAAAGCCATTGAGAAGGTGAAATACATACCTCAATCACGATACTCCTTCATTCCCGCAAGATACTCTACCCAGCATACTTAGAGAACAAGTACCATGTATCAATGTAATTATGTAGCAAGAGAGAAGAAGGGTGGAAGAGACACCGTACAAAAAAATGTAACATGTACATAAAACTGTATAGATGTCAATAAGGTTCAATTTTCAACAAAAAAAAAAAAAGCAAGAGACTCACTGACAAATCTGTTGGGTTTGTTAGGTGAGTCTCAACCACACGTTCCATCTACTACGGTTGTTAGGTAAGGAATTAGTTTCATAAGTATATGCCTACGAACGTGATGAAAGAATGTGTGATTTTGATATTGTAAGAAAAACATTAAACGCATCAACAGAGTTCAAATAGTAAAGTACTATTTGAAATTCGTTTGAAATGTTATAAACGTTTATGTAATATTTAATATACTGAATAAACAAATGTTTTCAACTACGTGCTTATTCATTTGATATACAAGATATATCAACTATACGAGAATTCTCTGACAACCTAACAATCTACGAGGCATAGGCTTGATTCGTGAATACCTAACGAGACTCTAGTAGACTCGTTATCCAAATATTCGATCCGATCACGCTTCCGCAAAATGTAACATTATCGTATTTCGATTTGTTAGATTTAAATTCAATATTTGATACATTCTAGTTATTGAATTACAGTGGTATCAGAGCTGGATTTTCGGTAAAAATCAAGTTCTGTATATTTTTTCGATATTATTAATTCAAATCGATTTCCAAACCTCCGAAAAAGTCAAGCCGCCGCCGCCGACCATCGATCACTGAAAACCACCGCTCACAGCGGCGTGCGCCCGTCACAAGCCGGTGCATGAGACTCGGCCACATCGGACAACACCCGCCGCGCCAGATCGGCGCGTTTTGCACGGCGCGTTCTCTACATTTATGGATTGCATGTGTTGCACATACCGATTTTTTGTCTTTGGCCAGGTGTTTCATCCCATCAGATTTCTGCGGGGCGGCGCGTGTGTGTCACACGCCATCGTCCGCTGCACATAATGGCGCATTGTCGTGCTGCGCCCTTCACTCTCTGCCCAAATCTACGGATCTGGGCAAGATCTGTCATTTTTCAGCACTTCAGGGCGATGCGTGTTCAACATGCGCCGCCGATCGAAGTTGAATCCGTCGAGAAATGTCCCAGTCATTCGAGAACGACCGCGTTCTCGATGAGGAAAGGTAACCGACGGAATAGTGAAGAAAAGAGTGAAGAGAATGAGTGAATGGTTACCTCATCAGTTGGGCGAAATATACGGCGGCCACGGTGGCAGAGCAACGAGATCCGTGGGAGACGGCATGGGGCGGATCGAATTCGCAACGACACGCGGTTGAGGAAATTGCAGTGGCGAGAGAGAAATCCATCTCGGCGCAAGGGTTTCGAATGAAACCCTGTAAAAAAAATTGCTTTTATATAATGGGTGGGTCGGCTATTTTTGACCCGCTCGTATATTTTTCGGCTGCATTTTAAGCGGCCCATTTGACATAAAAAAAATGAATTAGGCATGATTTTGAATCTGGGCCGTTTATTTTATTTGGCCGTCAATTCTGAATGGGCTGGGCCAGCTAATTGGCGGAATTGACCCAATTAAGTCAATAAGAAAATAAAATTGGAATTTATTTTCTTAAAGCTTTGGGCAACAACAGTTTTTATTTGTTAAAAATTGAAATAGAGGCCCAAATAAGCATTTATATGTTAAATGTATTTAATTATGAATGAATTAGGAATTATTTATTTGCTATGTGCAATTAAATTAATATTCTTAATATGCATGAATAGGAATTAAATTCTATTTGTAGCATGCATGATTATGAATTATTTTTATTTGCTAAGTGCAATTTAATTCCGAAGCATGCTTATATTCATTACGTGAATTGGATATTAATTTTATTAGAGAATATATTTCAAACTAATAAAATTAATGAAAAAATTAATAACTACGTGTTAATAACTAAATTATGATAATCAAAATTCTGGATTGTCATAATTTTCCCGAATTTCAAAAGAGATCCGCATTAATCGCGCTTGTGTGGGGTTTTCTAGGGTTGGTTGTTAAGTGGGGCCTGTGTGACTCCACCAGAAATCTTGATCCTTCACGAGGAATGGTAGTACTGTCTACGTAGAGATTTTCCGAAAATTTAGTACAGGAATCCTACTTGGGTACATACCGAATTGATTAAGGATTACATCTGTACCAAGTCAGATACTTTTGATAATTTTGAAGGTTTTCTTTTAATTATGTATTAAAAGAAAATTAGATCGTTATTTGATAACAATTTAATTTGTGCCAATCTGTTTAGCTAGAACAAATTAAAAGGTATACCTAAATTATATCAAAGATGCTCTACAGCAAAAACCCCAAGTGGCCAATTATGTTTTGGCTTGTATATGTTACTGTGTGTTTTTTGCTTCATATGAAAATTAGTTTTCCTTAGGATTTTTGATTATATAAAGCGTGATGATTATGAGTTTAGCAAAATTTTCGAACGTAATATATAATTCAAATTTCATAAGAAAAATCTAATCTCAAAATTGTGTCTTATGTCCTTAAAATGTACACGTAGAGAAATGGCACCCCCTAGTCTGATAAACGAGCTCTCTTCCAGTGATAAGTTAACTGGATTGAACTATGACATCTGGTCTAAGAAGATTCAGTATCTCATGCACGAAAAAGATGTTCTTGAGCATAAACCATGGAAGAACTAGCAAAAACCATACCAACCTACGAAGCATGGGCCAAGAAGGATCGTAGTGCATGTTATGCTATGTTGCACTGCATGCATGACGACCTGATTGGCACGTACGATATAGAGCCCATGGCTAAGTCCATATGGGACAAACTCAAGGAGAAATACGGCTAAACATCAGCTACAAGGCTCCGTGCCTTGCACCTAAATTGGCTTCAGTACAAGATTGATTCGAGTCGATCTATACTTGAACACCTCTGCATCATGAGTGCCATGCTTTGTGATCTCAAGGCTGGCGGGATCGATATTTCAAAGTTCGAATAGGTGAATAATGTGATCCATTCACTACCTGATGAAAGGGAATACAGACACTGGACTCCCTTCAAAACATTGATGAATCATGACGTGAACATCAAGACATTCGCTGACATATCCAAGAATCTTGAGCTTGAAGACGAGAGCCTGCGAGCTTCCGCACCCCCTGCCAAAGTTCTTGCTACTTATGGGGGGAAACCCTAAGAGAAACAAGAACCCTAGTAAGTCAGCAAAGAAGACTCAGAACTTTGTTCAAAGAAAAAAAATCACTAAACAGCCAAAGGCTAATGACCCAAGAATATGGCGCGTGTGAAGTGCTATAATTGTGGAAAGAAAGGTCACTACTCTCGGGATTGTCCCGAGCATTAAAAGGTACCTTACTCTCCAAATAACCCCAAATAATGCGTTTGCTCCCATGCATTAGTTGCTAACTCCTTTCCTAAATGGATTGTTGATTTAGGAGCGTCCGGCACGTAGTAAATGATCGTGCTGGATTTGTCGAGTTTCATTATTGTGGCGTCGGAACATGAAGCATAACCATGGGGAATAGCAGTGAAGAGGATGTCATCGGTACTGGCACCTAAAAGCTCCAGCTTCGTAGAGGGAACACATTACTGTTACACGACACAATCTATGTGCCAGGAGTCCGCTATTGTTTAGTTTCAGTGGTTTCTTTGCTACAATTAGGTTTTTCATTAATTTTCGTCCTGGTGGATTAAAAATTAAGTATGGTAACGATGTGTTTGGTTACGACCCATACAAACATGATTTTGCATTCTTGATTTGGATGATATCTATAACGATTTCATTAATTCATCCCTTACCTTAGTTTCTAACAATGACACAACTTCTGAATCTGTTAAATGGCATGCTAGACTTGGTCACAATGGCCAATATAGGTTAAACAGACTTGGTAAGTACGGTCTATTGAACCAACTCACAAAGGCTAAGTTGCCATGTGTGAACCTTGCTCAACTGGCAAGGCTAGCAAGAAGCCTTTCAGTAAGGCTTCTCGAGCCTTGAATCCATTAGAATTAATCCATTCCGACATTTGTGGACCCATGAGCGTGAAAGCATGCCATCGAGCTTCTTATTTCATCACTTTCATAGATGACTACTCGCGTTTTGGACCGTGTATCTGTTGTCTTATCGCCACAAAGCACTTGATGTGTTCAAAAGCTACGTAGCACAAGTAGAGAACCAGTTGGATAGAAGAATTAAGATTCTTCGATCCGACCGCGGTCACAAATACCTTTCTAATTTGTTCAAATAGTATGTGATGAAAAGGGCATAGTAAGGCAACTTACCATTCCTTATACCCCGTAGCAAAACAGTGTTGTGGAACATAGGAATCGCACCTTGCTTGATATGGTTAGGTTTATGATTGTGCAAGCCAACCTATCCATTAACTTTTGTGGAGATGCATTGCTCACGGTAACATACATCGTCAATAGAGTACCAAGCAAGAGTGCGCCCACCACTTCATATGAATTATGGAATGGAAGGAAGCCAATCTTGGACCATATGCGACTATGGGGTTCGGCGGGCTATGTGCACAACCCAAACCATCAGCATGGCAAACTTGGTCCAAGAGCAATCAAAAGGGTACTCATTCAATACCCTGAGCATTCAAAAGGATATGTGATATTCGGCGAACACACGAATGGGGGCATACGAGAAATACAGTTTTCAAAATCTGTATTACAAAATACAGTTTTCAAAATCTCTCAATGCTTCATACGAGAAATGAGTTGTGCGGCCATAAAGTAATTATTAGTGTCATATTTAGTCATCATCTAACTAACATGACACTTTCAAAGCAACGATACCCCAAATCCTCTTCGCATCACTGATAGCTATGTATCCGTTTAACCTATACAATATTTGGTTAGATACTCAATGTAATCGCCATGACAAATATGGTGAAACTAGACAGATTATTCCTTAGACACTAATGATCATCCGTATCAACTCGACTACTTTCCTAGCATGGTCTGCTGATCCTAGCCCTTGGATGACATACTTAAGTAGCATCTTGAAGCCTCAACTTCAAGCCATAGCTCTAAGGCAAAGAGTAACATCTAAGTGGACAAACGTATATCCATGTGATCACACAATGACAATCAGGGAATTCTTTTGTCATCTTCACAAGGTTGTTCTGTAGCACACGCAATATGATATGTGTGTCATGGCATGACTCCAACTTAGGTGGGCATACCACTCACTTATGCCATGCGAATTGTAGCCGTTGATAAATACACTTAGTTTTTATCCTCTACATTCGCTTTAAAGCTTTAATGTGAAAACTCAGATATTTCACATTTGATTCACTTAGAATCTCATTTCAGAGCTACTAAAGCGTATGCCCAGAACATTATAAGACTCATCCTTCATACTACGCAAGCATAAGGACGATTTCCTATGTGATATGACCAATCATTAAGCTTTTTATGACATTTATTGTGTCTTACTAATTGATTGCATACACTAGAGTATTGCTCAAATGAAAGAAAATGCAAATTTCATTTCATAATCAATTGTTACAAAAAACATGTCCTTATCGTTTACGAGATGTGATCAAACCCTACATAATCCTAGACTCATAACATGAGCTCTAAACACATCTTTAGAAATGGGTTTGGTCATTGGATCTGCGGTCATCTTGTTTGTAGAAATATACTTGATACTTATATCCACTTTGTTGATAGAATCTCGAACAAAGTGGTAAAGTCTATGGATGTGCTTTGTCTTCCTATAGAATTTTGGATCCTTAGCGAACTGAATTGTTGTAGTATTATCGCAGTTTATTTCTACAGGATCATCGAGTATCGAAACCAAATCGAGATACTGTAGAAAACTTATAAGCTAAAAAATGCTTCTTGCACTACTACGTTGCATGCGACATATTCTACTTCCATAGTTGATAAAGTGATGCAACCTTGATTCTTGTTGCACGAAGATATGACTCTTCCACCAAGGATGAAGACATATCCAAAGGTTGACTTGGACACATCCAAATCACTTCTCCAATCGGCATCCGTAAATCCGTCAAATGCAAGTCTCCCCCTTGATAGCATAGAACTAGATCAATCATTCCACAAAGATAACGAAAGATCCTCTTGACTACTTGCCAATGAGCAGATCCCGGTTACTTTGGTAACGGCTCACCAACCCAAGAGCAAAATAGATGTCGGATTGTGTACATAACATAGTATACATCAAACTCCTTATAGCGCTTGCATAGGGAACATTGCTCATTTCTTCCTTTTCTTTACTGTTTTAGGGCATTGGTTGAGGCTTAGTGCTAGACCCTTATCAACATGGGTTTCAACATGTTTAGAGTAATGTATCCTGAATCACTCTAAGATTTTTTTTAGGCATGAAATTTTGAGGACTTCCTCTCTTTCATGTTGACCCTCATTTTTGTTAGGTATGAAGTGTGGATGACTTACATCTCTTTCATGTTGTTCCTCATGTGGCAAGTTCCCACCTCGAATAGGTGGGGTTATACTATTCTGGGTGGTTTGAAACATATTCTCCCCCACACCAAGAGATAGTGACGAATCTTGTTGCAACTCATACAATTGACCATCCTGTTTTATTTCTCCGATAGAGTGGAACAAATCCTCTAGAAATTCAAAATTGCAACTATCGATTTCAGTCATGCCCCCATTCGTGTGTTCGCCGAATATCACATATCCTTTTGAATGCTCAGTGATGCCAAGAGGATTTGGGGTATCGTTGCTTTGAAAGTGTCATGTTAGTTAGATGATGACTTAATATGACACTAATAATTACTTTATGATCGCACAACTCATTTCTCGTATGAAGCGTTGGGAGATTTTGAAAAATGTATTTTGTAATACGGCTTATGTGGCCGAGTGAGAGCCCACATTCTCTCCCCAATGGCGTCGCAGTGGTGTCGAGAACTACAAACGAAGCAGTGGTAAAAACTGATGCGGTGGTACAAGCATTTCATTTCCAAGGTAGGCAAAGAGAAATCTAGATCTGAGAAGAAGACGAAGCTGCGAGAAGTAATTTGGCTTCAGAAGCTTCGAGAATTGAAATTAAGGATGATAAACTTGAGCCTTACTGAGTTGGGCCTCATTTGGGCTGCAGATTATTTTGATGGGATTTGAACTTTTTGAGACGTTGGGCCTTATTTTGCTGATGGACTAAATTTTTGTTGCATGCCAACTTCCCCTTGGACCAAAAATTGAAAAGCACCCTGACCAAAAATCTTGGGCCACCTTTACAGCTGGGCTTGAACCATCTCCTCTTGGATCACACACACAAAAAATGTTTACTTTCAACTTTTTATTTAAATTTTAAATCTTTATTTTCAGTAACTTATTTGAATTTCAGGTTTTTAATCAGATCCCTAACCGGTCAGGTAGAACGACGGTGGCATGAGGTTTTCCTTTAAGCTTTTATTTTTCGTAAATTGTTTGAATTTCAAGTATTCAATTAGATGCCTCACCAGTCAGCTGAAGCAACGGTCGCATGAGGCATTTTTCTTTTCGTCATTTATTTTGAATTATATATTTAAATTTTAATCGGATCCCTCATCGGGCAGTTGAAGCGACGGCGGCATAAGGCATTTCTTTCTCCCTCTTCCTTTTCATTCCCTACCCTTCTCTTCTGTTTTAATTGTCATTTTTCTTTTACTTCTTCTTCTCTTGCTTTATTTATTTTGTGTGATTTTGATCCAAGCTTCACGTGGTAATTTCACACTTTGCTTGCGGGGGCGTGTTGATGATATAAATTAACTAGAAGCTCATAAAGAAAGTCCACCCAAAAGCCCATCAAGTTGAAGATCATTTCCAACTGAGAAATTTTCCAGAAGAATCGTGAAGGGAATCAGCTGGCCCTACCTACATTAAAAGTCACATGGATGGCCAAATTATTCAACCAAGGTTCCTCAAATCAAGCCATCCAGATCTGCACAACACGAGTCAATAAAGGATTGTTTGGAAAAGTAGATTTAGTAGCTGTAACAATAAATTTAGTCTACAGTAGAATTATCTATAAGAACCATGTATTTGATCATGAACAATAAAGCTAAATCATTGGAACCATGGCTTTTCTAAACATTCTCAACCTCCATAATAATCTAGCTAAAAATTAAATTATATAAATATATATATATATTAAAAACTATCTAAAAGTAATGTAGATAAGACTTTTTTTTTTGTAACCACAGGGTATCCGACTCCAGTCGTAACCGACTAATCCCCGTGGGTCCTGTAGACAGCGCTCACAACCCATGGATTGGGCCAAACTCTGGCAGAGAGGTGGATATTCACCCGGGAGCGTGGCCATGATGCATTATTAATTTCCGATTGGGTGAGATTCAAACCCCTTACCTCTTGACAAGTCAGGATGTCAGGTGCTCACCCCACTGAGACAACCCGTCAGGGTTATGTAGGACTTTGTTAGAAAGAGTATAACTCTAATTCATATATGGCCTAGTGGTTCGAACATAAAACTATCGATTATTTAACTAGGGTTCAAATACAAATCATCCAATAGTTGTTTTTTATTCTTCAAAAAACAATTGAAGTCATGGGATTCAAACATTCGCCACTTTGAAAAAGTTCCATTACTCCTACTAACTAAGCTAGACAATCAATTGTTAAGTTTAGGAAACAAATATACTTACAATAAGGGGGATCAAAGTGAAAAATATATTTTTTTTTTACATCAATAATTTTTATTTTTTAAAATTTGGGGGTGGGGGGACCAAAGTGAAAACTATTCTTTGTTACCCCTCGCTCTGCCTCTGTCTCTCTGCTAGCAAGTTGTTTCCTATTGGAAGAATTGTCACGGCAAATTCCAATCCCAATTTTGTGTTGCTTTGTATGAAAAGGTTATTGAACCAACTAGGCTTAGGGATTTTTTTTTAAAGTAATCCATTTAATTCATTATATAAAGGTTCAATGATGTTTACATATTCCTACATTATTCTTATAGATAGAAAACCAACGGGTACAACCCTACAAGTCCTCTCATATCTTTTTGTGTATCTTTCTTGATTGTAGGTGCAGAGATTTGTGTGTATATTTTGGTGTCATGTTATATATGGGGGTTTGCGCCTTTTCGCGTGTGGTGGTGTTGTCTTCTTAGTCAACAAAATTCAAACATATATTTACAGGGTGGAGCAAGAAATATAAATTTGGGGGCCAATTTTTTTTAGAAAAAATCCAGATCAAAAATAATTTTTTAATTTTTTTAAAATTTAATATAAAAAAATTGGAAAAAATTTGCTCCCCATACCTCTGCCTCCTAATATTTATCTTATCCGTCATAAATGAGAAAGCTATTAAAATCCAAAATATCCCGCCTTTGTATTCGTCCCATTCTTGAAAATACCAAAATAGAAGCATAATCCCTCTTCTTTATAAGAAACACTTTACTATGTAGCTATCCGTCCGGCAGATGCAGTGGGGACGGGTAGAGTTCGGCATATGGGCGGTCCGGGCAAACCTGGATCGCCCATTTTTATAAATGGGTATTACACATTGAAATCGGATCAGACCATTTTTTAAAAGGGCAAAACCCGTATTCGCCCGTTTTGTATAAGCCCGAAATCATATCCGCCCATTTTTAAACGGGCGGATATGGTTTTTAAACTGTATCCGCCCATATCCACCCGTTTTTAAAAAAATAATAAATTAAATCGTTTAAACCGTTTTAGTCCGTTTAGACCGTTCAAAATGTTTATATAAACATATATCCGTTTAATCCGTTTATATAAATATATATCCGTTTAACCATATTAAATCATTTTAACCCGCATAATTTCAAAAAAAATAAAATTAACCCATTTTCAAAAACTTCTAAAGTTTAAATTCTAACTTAATCTTTATAAATTTAGGGTTTAGTTTAAAATTTAGGTTTTAACTCCTAAACCTTAAATAAATTCTATGGCCTAAACTAAACCCTAAAATTTATAAACTTATCAGTTTAATGTATGAACCAAAAAAGTATAACCTATATTCAGTTTGTACCCTAAGTTTATAAGTTCACAAAGTTTGGACCAGGTCATGATTATAAATA
>JAOWBN010006058.1:0-11173 GCA_028565015.1 Pinguicula moranensis | reverse complement strand
CTCATTCTCGATTTGTTTAGTAAACGTGTCATTGCTTTTTTTTGGCTCAATTCCACCTCCAGCCCAATTCCACCATTTGGTGTGTAATTCTAGTACCAATTCCAAGTTAATTTCCAACATGGGATTGTTAGTAGACGGGGCCTTTATGTATTAGCCCACACACGCGCACGCTTCCGAACCCAAGCTCGTTTACTGCTGGGCCGGGTCTACTAAACCTTCTCAATATTCCATGCTAAACATTTACCCATCTCTGATTTCCATCTTTGGAGTTTATACAAATTCATCCTCTGACAACGCCAGTTCCATTCCATTTTCTTCTTATGAACTATTTCTTTCTGTTAGGATTTTCGGACAGTTTTAATTCTTACAAAATGAAAGAACCAGTTACTAAACTTTGTGAAAAAAATGAAATAAATGTAAAACACAAAAGAACAAAGCAATTTAAGTCTCGTGGTTCACTAAGAACGAATTCTCTACTACATCCATGTTTGAACTCCGAATCTGAACGCTCTCCACTAATATTATTCATTTTCTCCTCGAATATACATTGTTTCACTGATTTCAACACCGTAACCTCAAAACCAAACATTCCAAAAGAAAACAAGATCAACCCAACTACGTGCCAATTCGCCATAGTAAAATGGTTACAACAGGTAAAAAAGATCACAGCACAGGACTCAAGATGCCTGGACCAACACAAGAAGCTCGGAAAAATAGGGGTTCATTGGAGTGAAAACCCTCAAAAAGTGAGGAAAAAGACAAGAGAATTCGAGAGTGGATAGAGAAATGTGTTGCATGTTCTGTTGAATTGCGTCGAGTTAAAGGTTTTATATTTAGCCAACTTTTAATCTTGGCCGTGCATTTGCTTTGATTGGATGGCTAAAAAATAGCCCCTGTTCGTCGGATCTTCAGCGCCATCAACGATTAAGATCAAGTCCTTTCCACTGCTTAACTCCAGCCGTCAGATTGATGTCAGAGCATGAATGGCTTAGACCAAGTCTCACATGTGCCAAAGCAACCATTTAGTTCCAACCATAGGATTACAATACAAATGAACATCTCAAATTTAATCACATATATTTAGGCGATGATACATGCAAGCCGTAAATCTCAATAGTAATCAACGATCCAGATTACACATTTCAGTGTACACGGATCCAGTCAACAATTAATACACACCATCCGATCAGATCATTTCCAATGGTCAAGATTAAACCACTTAACTCAAGGAGAATTTCGTAATTTCATATTTCCATTTAATGAAAGTTCACTTTGGTAACTTCATAAATCAACAATCTCCACCTTTAAGTTACAAACTTCCAAAATCAATACTAGCAGCAAGCACAATATTTCATCATAGCTCAAGTTTTTTAAAAAGAATACAAATCAGTGCATCCCGTGAAGTTTCAGACAATGCTGAAACTTCCCTTGGGTCACAATCTTAGTTCCACAATCGACAACATTACCATGAGTATGAATCTTAATCAATTTCACTAGCTTTTCAAATATAACATATCTAATGAAAACTTATTAAAAAAAACATATCTAATGAAATGAAACTTTATATCAATAACAAATTGACTATCAGTCAACTAAAACCACAGAATCTAGAATTTCAGATTCTTTTAACAAGTTTTGAAGTCACAAGGCTTCCTTAAATGCATCAACTAAGGCAATAAATTCAGCGTTGGTAGTTGACAATGCAACTATCTGCTGTAGTTGAGCCTTCTAACTTATGCGGTTTCCACAAAACAAAAAAAAAAGCAACAAATAGTTGAATTTCTGGAGTCTAAATCTCTAGCAAAGTCACTGTCCACATAGCCAATTAGGTTCAAATCAGAATAGTTTTTCATAAAACACAAGCCCAACTTTGTAGTCCCTATTAAGTATCTAACTATCCATTTTAAAGCTGTCAAATGTTCTAAACCTGGTTTAGACATAAATCTGCTTAATAAGGACACAAAAAAGCCAAGGTCAGGCCGAGTAGTAATAATGGCATACATTAAATATCCAAGCAAGTTAGCATATGGTAAGTTTTCCATTTGTTCAGATTCAATAAGTGTGTTTGCACTCTGATCCTTATTGAGTTTAAAGTGAGCAGCCAAAGGAAGAGACAGATTTCAAGCCATCAAACATAATTTTCTTAAATAGTATATGCATGTAAGAAGTTTGATGCAATTCCAATGTGCCTAGTTTTCTTCCTCTTGGAATTTCTATCCTAAGAATTCTTTTGGCTTCCCCTAAATCTTTCATCTCAAACTTAGATTTTAACCTATCTTTAAGCTTATTAATTTCAATTTTGGACTTATTAATTAAAAGCATATCATCCACATATAGTAATAAAAATACAGAAACATCTTCAGCATGTAAGACATGCAGGGATGAATCATAACTGCTTCTGATACTAGGTTATTCATAAATGAACCTAATCTTTTATACCACTGTATAGGTTCCTGTTTTAAACCATATAATGATCTTTTAATCTAGCACACATGATCAGATTTATTCTTATAAACAAAACCTAGAGGTTGATCCATATAAATTTGTTCTTCAAGTTCACCATTCAAAAAAATTGTTTTAGCATCTAACTGTTCAAGTTCCAAGTCAAAACAGGCCACATAAGCAAGCATAATCCTTATGATTTTATATTTAGCTACAGATGAAAAGATTTCATTATAGTCTACTCATTCTCTCCGTGAAAACCACTTAGCAACTAGTCTTGCTTTGAAAATACATGGATCATATTTTAAAATACCCTCTTTAACCTTAAAAAAAATCCATTTACCCCCCCACATTTTTGTGATTTTCAGGTTTAGGGACTAATTCTCAAGTCTGATTTTTCTTAAGAGAGTTCATCTTTTATAACATACCAAATTTATTAGTTTTCAAAATTTCCACACTTAATAGTAGAGTAATAGTCATTAGGTTCAGAGGCAAATAACTGATCAATAACATTAAATGCAAATTAAACAAGTTCAACATAGTTGACATATCACAATTTTAGTTCTAGTTCCCATATTTAGGGCAGTACTATATGACTTTAAGGGATAGGACTGATCAATTTGAATCTGATCAGGTTCTGAGATATCTTGAGTTCCCTTAGGTTCCTCCAAGTGGACAGGTTCTTGTGAAGGAACAAATATGTCCAACTCCACCTCAATGGGAGCCTCATTGCCTCTGGCTTAGTTGATGTCTCAGTAGAAAATACAGGCAAGTAGGGAAAATCAGATTCATTAAAAATAACATCTCTACTAATAATTATCTTTAATGTAGGCATACTCTTATCCAACAACCTATAGCCATTAGAGGCCTCTTGATGACCAAGAAAAATGCACTTAAGGGACCTGGGGTCTAACTTTTCAGACTTAGTGTGAGCATAAACTGCACAACTAAACACCCTTAAATGGATCAAATCTTGATCTCTACTGGACCAAACAAACTCTGGACATTTGAAGTCCAAGGAAGATAAGGGACTCCTATTGATTAGATAGGCATCCGTACTCAAAGTCTCTCTCTAAAATGGTTTTTTCAGACCAGGGGTTGTAGGTAGGCATCTAACTTTATCTAACAAAGTCCTATTCATGCGTTCAACTACTCCTTTGAGTGTATCATACAGTCCTATGCCTAGTAATACCACATTCAGAGCACAAATGATCAAACAGAGAGTTTTAGAATTTCAAACCATTATCAGTTCGAAAATATTTAACTCTGATTAGTTTGATTTTCAACAAGAATTTTCCATTCTTTTAAATTTCACAAATGCTCGATCTTTACTTGGTAGCAAGAATGCCCACACTTTTATACTAAAATCACCAATAATGCACAGAAAATACCTGTTACTACCATATGCGTGAACAGGCTCAGAACCCCACATATCAGCATGTAAATATTCAAGTTTCTATTTAAATAGATGCACACCTTTTGAATACTTTAATCTGTGTTGTTTACCTAACACACATGCTTCACAGAAATCAAAATCAGTTATGACATGTTTTCCTAATCTCCCTAAAGCGTGCAAAATAGTCAAACCTTTATGAATCATATGGCATAGCCTCGAATGCCATAATTTTGTATTATTAGATGAAGACACTGTTAATGCACATTCATTAACATATTCCAAATATTTTCCTTCCAATAATATAATCTATTTTCCTCTTTGCAGTTAACAGTTCTTCCATTTTTGAAAACATTTAATGACCCTTTTTCAGAATGAAATGAGCACCAAGATTCTTCTAGAGCACCTAAAGAAATTAGGTTTCTTAATTCTAGTATGTATCTAACATCATATATGCGAACTTGCCTATCATTAGATAAATGCAGATTAATAGACCCTATGCCTTCTACTGTGCATTTATTGTGATTTTCCATATACACCACACCTCCTATTGACTCATTCAAATTATTAAACCAGTTTTTGTTGGATACATGTGATAAGTGCACATTGAGTCTGGAAAGTTAGATCAAAGGCTTACATAATCTGAATTACAATATTAAGAAAAATAAATCACATACCATCACAAGAGAAATTTGCCCACTAGCATATTAAATTTCAAGTAATGCATGCATGGGACGAAAGCTAAGACCTGGCTCTGATTTTGGTGTAACCTTAGATAATAATCTCATTAAAATCTAAATTCATATTTAGGCCCAAAGATCTAATTCTAAATGTGGAAGAAGCCTAAACATGCAATATATGTAATTTATTAAGGATAATCTATTAAGAATCTTGGTGATACATGCATTAACTTTTATAATTTATATAAAACATGTATATCCATACGCATGATTACAATGATATAAAAGAAGAAATCAGATTCGTTACCCTTATAGACCTTCAAGCAATCCTTGCAGGCATATTTCTCCAAATCATCATTGAAACCACTAAGGTTTTCGAGCTATATACAGGGACTATACTATAAAATGGTGGATCTCTTTTGTACTCCAAAAATATTATCTTGCTCTGGGATGATTTCAATGGGAGTGAAAGCGATGTATTGAGGTTTGTTGATAGCGTCGACGGGGTTCCTGTCGACCCTCCTAGTGGAAAAGCTCATCGCTTCAAGGACCATTTTTTCTCGAGTATCTTTCTCGTGACAAGGGCACTCTTGCTTGCTAGGTCCTTGTGGTGCCTTTTCTTCTGTAGGTTAAGATCCTCAATTTTTATGCGCTTCTTCTCAAATTTGTATAACTCGACGAAAGTCTCAAGAAAGTGCGAGGACAGATCATTGGCCATTGGCCCTGGTTGCAAGGCGTTCAGTAGGATCCGGACTATCATACAGATGGTAATTTAAGGGATGTTCTCACATTGTACGTTAATGCGCCCAAAAAAATCAACCAACAACTCATACTCTTTTTGGACAATTTTCAATATGTTGACGATGGTTCGAGGTTTCTTCTTTTGGCCAGTGAAGTGTTGTATGAATCTTCAAGAGAAAACTTTCACCCTGTTACTGTCCCAAGAAGCAAGGTTGTGAACCCTTTTTGAGCTTTCTTGACGAGGGTCAGAGAGAAAACCAGGTAGGTGATGGCCTTGGATTCACCGATGACTTCCATGTGGTTTCTAAACCGGTCCATGTGTAATTGGGGATCCTCAGTCCTGTTGTATGTAGGATTTTTTTTTCTTTTGGCGGTCAATATCCATAATCAGTGGCAGCCAAGACCTCCGCACAAAAGGTTGTCTTGTTCGAGGGCTCTAGCTTTCTTCGCAACTGACAAATCTGAGCCTCCCTACATTGCTTGTTGGAGCTTAATACGAGGCTTCGATTGTGACATGTGTCCATGCTTTTGGATGTCCTTTTCCCTACAACATGAACCTCCTTCTTCATCGTAGGCTTCTCTCGGATCCACTTTTACTCCCGAAATTCTTTTGAGGAGGTAGGGGCATGTCTTGTTAATGAAGAGATTCTTACGGAGACAATCAAAGAAAGTCAAGGAGAAAATCAAATAAATAGATTAGAAAGGATTTGTAATTATCCTATTACCTTATATAGCTTGTAAAGTGGTTCTATAAATTAATTCACTCTATACGGTATTGATAATTGAAGATCATACTAATTCCACTGAATCTTATCTCACGTTCATACAAAATCCCACTTTCTTACATGGTATCAGAGCAAATAGGCTAACTCCTGTATTCTGATTCTGGTGAAATCTGTTTTTTTACTCGCAACTATTTTTTGGTTCAGTCTCAAAATCTGAGCATTGGTCCTGTGTATGTTTGATTATTCATGAAGTTATTGGAAAATTTCTCAAAATCTGGGAACTGCCGTGTGTATTGGAAGATTTCTCAATCCTTATACACCAACTCAGATCCCTTGGTGCGCTGTTTCTGTGCATCATTCTTTCTGCAAAATTCCGGTGATATTTCATGAAGATGACAACCTTCGATTCTCCGAGTTTGCCTCTAGTGATTATCACCAAATGTGATTGCTCCAACTACCTAATCTGGGCATCACAACTCATGTGAATCTTGATAAGTAACGATCTGATGTCCGTGTCGATAGAACAGAGGAGGAGCCAACTAAATTTCTTCTCAACGCGATTGCAGCAAAACAGAAAGCTCTCCCAAAATATAATCCTGATTATGCCATCTGGTATAAAAAAATATCAGTATTGCCTCAGCTGGATCAATTCGACGCTGACTAATCGTGTTCTCCATCTCATTTTTCATCTCCGGTCATCCACTGTCGTGTGGCAATTTTTGGCCAGAAAATTATGGTGGATTTAATAAGACAGAAAAGTTTGATCTGTGTCACTGTCTTCAGACGCTCTCATAAGGATCCAAGTCGTGCAGTGACTACATTGACGAATCCAAAAGAATTGCCGCTGAAATTCGTGCGACCAAATCTGAAATTGGGAACGACGATCTGATTTCATACATTGTGGGAGGGCTAAATCCATAATTTGACCTTTTGTGGCTAATGTGAATCTGCTATGCGATGAAAACAGTACGGAATTAGAGAAATTTGAAAGGGCTCTCTTATCTTATGCGACAAAATTGCTGCCTCTAGTGCCGAAACCTGCAGCTTTTTACAGTCACAGATGACAGTCTTCAAAACCGAATCAATTTTAGGGGCAACATGTTGGTGAAGCCCACTACAATCCGAGAGGCTAGCAAGGGCGGGGCCACTAGAATTTCACAGGCCCTGTAAGAGGTGGGACGAACACTGAACGAGTCATTTCTGCTGGGCCAGCTGCTGGACAAACTTCAATTGGGCCTGGATATTCTCTTGGACCAATTTATTCACCTGGACAAAATGCAGTTGGGCCGAACAGAAATTCCAGTAGCTCTCAGGCCCGATCTGATGTTCGTCCAAATACTGTCAAGTGCCAAATTTGTGATCGATATTATCATATGGCCCTTGACTGCTATCAAAGGATGAATTTTGCATATCAAGGTCGACACCCACCTGCTCAGTTGGCTGCTATTGTTGCACAAGTAAATTTGGATATCTATGATAGTGTGTGGTTTGTTGATAGTGCCAATCATCATATATCCAATGACTCTGCTCCTCTTGCGCAACAACAATCCTAATCTGGATCTGTTTCGATTGTTGTAGGTAATGGTACAGGTTTAAATATTCTGAACATTGTCTCTTTAAATGTTAAATCACAAGTTTGTACTCTACAGCTATCTCGTGTTCTTCACTGCCCTAATGCCTTAGCCAATCTTTTGTATACCTATCAGTTTTGTGTTGATAATAGATGTTATTTCATTCTTACTAACCGTGATTATCTTATCAAGGACAACAAGACGGAGCAAACACTGCTGGAGGGACCCAATGAAGGTGGAATGTACCCGATTCGAATTGGTACCAGCTCTCATCAAATTAAACATGCTTTGATTGGATGTGTTGGTACTCGACCTTCTTTTTTGATTTGGCACTCTCGTTTTAGTCATTTATCATCTCATATTGTTCGTTCTATTATCAGTAAGTCTCAGTTGCCATATTCTGGACTCTGAATCCAGAGTCTGTATGCGAACCTTGCCAACTTGGTAAGAGTAAGCATTCACCATTTGAGTCTTCGAGTCGTGTTACTACTTGTCCTTTAGAACTTATACATTCTGATGTTTGGTCAACTTCAGTATCTTCTAATAAAGACCTTCGGTATTATGTCATTTTTGTTGATGATTTTTACCTGGCTTTACCCATTGAAATCTAAATCTGAGGTATTCGCAACATTTCTTACATTTAAAGAATTTTTAGAAAATCAATTCTCTTGAACTATCAAAATGTTTCAAACTGATGGGGGTGGGGTTGCCCTAATCAATTTAGAGCTCATCTTAACAAATGTGGAATTTTCCATAGAATCTCCTATCCTCACACTCCTCAACAGAATGGTATTGCAGAAAAGAAACATCGTTACATAGTTGAAATGAGTCTCACCCTTCTTGCTCAAGCATCCGTACCTACATCTTACTAGGTTTGAAGCTTGTTCTACAACTATTTTTATGATTAACCGCCTACCTACTCCAGTTCTTCAACATTGTAGTCCGTATGAGAAGCTCTTTGGTTCCAAACCTAACTATACTTATCTTCGCACATTTGGTTGTGCCTGCTATCCTCTGTTGTGTCTATAATTCACATAAAATTATGTTTCATAGTTCCAAGTGTATATTCCTTGGGTATAGCTCTCAACACTCAAGATATAACTGTTAGGATTCCCGAAATAGAACCAGTTGTGTATCCATTTGCTTCGGTGCAATCTCCTCGAGCTGGACCTTCATCAATGGCTGCCTCTGATTCAGGTATTCCCACTCATATTTTTGTACCTTTCATACCTACTGGTATTAGCCCGTCTAACCCTGCAGGTCTTCCAGTTCCTATAGCTAGTCTAGCCATAGAGTCCTCATCCCTAGTCACTCAGGTAATATCCCAGGAACCATCTACTACATCTGTGTCTCCTATTGTGTTTGATCCCATAGACAGATTTTCATCTTCCTCGAAGATTATAGTCTCAGATCATCATCCTCATCCACCTAGACTTCGACATATACCCTAGCTAGTCCCCTTTCCATATCTTGTTCCTGACCTTGCTCCACCTTCAGATGTACCCCCTGTCACCACCATGACTACTAGGTCTAAGACAGGTTCGAGTCGGTCAGGTCAATTTCCTGATTATCTTCTTTATTACTCTACTAAACATCCACTTTGAGCCTTTTCCAGTGTTCAGATTCCACGAGAACCATCTACTTATCTATATGCTTCCTTAACTCCAGAATGGCAAGCTGCTATGCACGAGGAATTTGAGGCGTTGATATCAAATGGGACATGGACTCTTTGTCCACATCCTCCAGATTAAAATGTTCTACGGTGTCGCTAGGTATACAAAATCAAACAGAAAGCTGATGGATATGTTGATCGATATAAGGCTCGTTTCGTTGCTCAAGGATTTGAACAAGAATATGGTCTCGACTTCATTAAGACGTTTAGTCCTGTGGTTGAGATGGCTACAGTTCGTTTATTCCTCACCATTGTCGTACAGTTTACTTTGTCGATACATCAACTCGATGTCTCAAATGCCTTTCTGAATGGGGAACTTGATGAAATTGTTTACATGGAATAGCAACCGGGATTTGTATCATCTCAGCATCCAGAGTATCTCTATTTCCTTGTTAAGGCCATTTATGGTCTTAAGCAGGCGCCTCAAGCATGGTATACTCGTTTATATCAAACTTTGGTAGATCTTGCGTTCATATGTTCAGTCAATGATTTGTCTCTTTTCATGTTTCATTCATATGATATTCAGCTGTTTGTGCTCGTTTATGTTGATGATATTCTAATCACTAGCTCCTCTGCAAGTGCCATTACACATCTTGTATTTGGTCTTCCGGACTCATTTCTTCTTTGAGATATTGGTGACCTGAGCTATTTTCTGGGCCTTGAAGCCACTCGTGATGCTACAGGTCTTCATCTCCGGCAGAGTAAATACATTACTGATATTCTTGACAAGGCAAAAATGATTGGGGCTAAGCCTCTGCCACTGGATCCCGGGAGGACAATAGTTATCCTCTTAGCTCGTCTGAGGTTACTTTGTATTGTCAGACCGTTGGAGCATTACAGTATTGTATGTTGTCTCGTCCTGATATAACCTTTGCCGTTAATCATGTAGGATCTAAGGGGCCGATTTCAAACATACCAAAAAATTTTAAATTCGGCCCAACCACAAAATCGAGACCCAAACATGCCTAATCCGCGTAACAGATGTTCAAGAAAAGCCGTACGTACCTTAATTTTGCCGGAGACGACGAACTCGATTGGAAAACACAAAACCCGAACAGAATCTTTGGATCACAAAGTCCCCAACGTAGAAGACTCTCTATCCGGAGCATTCCCCGGCATGACTGAAGCGGCTGCTAGACCAGAGTCTGGCGAATTCACGGCGACTAGAAGTATTCGGTAGGATGTTTTCTCTGGTTTCACGATAAAGAAGAGAAGCGGAAGTCGTTATCTTCAACCGACCGAGATGAATGAGATTTATCTCATTTTAAGTCAATTGGGCTTTAGCCCAATTGATTATATTCTCCTTAATTTGGGCCTTTAGGACCAAATCGCAATTTAAACACTTTGGGCTCAAAATAAAACTCAAGGCCCAATTAGATAATCACATTAAATCTAATTTCAATTCAATTGTAATTAAATTGGATTCGGGTCTCACCAAAACCCAATTAATTCTCGTCTGTGAAATTCGCCAATTATGTCTCATGTAATTAATTATTTTAATTTTTCAGTTCGCCAGGTAGAGCAACCCGATAGGATCCATATCTAAATCGGTACTATCATAAGCGACATCTAGCAATGCATTATAATCCGAAATAATATAGATACATCGTGATCCTATAAATTCCATTTAGTATTAATTCTTTCATCACTTAATATCCATTGATTAATATCAAGCGTTGGAATGTGTCATCCTTGACTATTAATCACTTTCTTGATATATTAGTAAATAATTGTTAATATGTGACTACCACATAATCACAATTGCCGGCATAACAATTATTTTTGCATCAAGGAGCCCAGGGATATTAATAATCTCATCCAAATATGTGATGGACAAAAGTATCATCTTGATATTCCATACCTTTCAGCATAAATCGTGCATATTCGGGAAACTTACCGTTATGACCCCTCGGTTAAGAAAGGCGTTAGATAACCCCACGTAATACACA
>JAOWBN010006047.1:0-11174 GCA_028565015.1 Pinguicula moranensis | reverse complement strand
CTATCAGGGGATTGATTGGTGGCGTTCCGGTATAAAAATCGTGACTACTCGTTGGCTGACACAAGTTGTCTTCAGGCAAAAGCACAACAAACTCGTCCCTTTTAGATCGTGTGTTTGAATCATCGAATTGGTGTGGGTTTTATCACAAGTTCGACAGAGATTCATATCAAGGAGTCAGGGAAGGTACTTGCAATTGGGACATGGCAGAACGGACTGTGGTACATGGATCAAAAGAGCCAGGAATTATCCATTTCGCTAATAACAGAATAGTCTAAGCAAGAGAAGAGGGTGACGGCCCAGCTGATGCTGTTTCATAGGCGATTAGGTCATCCCTCTTTTTTCCTTAAGAGTTTATTGTATCCTAGTTTATTTGTGCATATTAAGAAGGAAACGCTAGTCCGTGATACTTGCGAGTTGGACAAGCATACCAGGGGCTCATATGTTAGCTCTGGTCGTAGGAGTTCAAACGTTTTTTATGTGGCATATTCTGATGTTTGGGGGCTTTGCCCAATTTTGACTTTTAATGAATTTTGCTATTATGTGACATTTAATGATTTTTATTCTCGTGTGACATGGTTATATCTGATTAAAAGTAAGAATGAAGTCTTAGCTTGTTTTAAAGATTTTCACACGGAAGTTTAGACACAATTTGGAGCTATTGTAAAGGTTCTAAGATCTGATAATGGTACTGAGTATACAAACAAGCTATTTGCAGCATATTTGTCAACACAGAATTCTACATCAGAACACTTGTCCCTCTACACTAGAGCAGAATGGAGTTGCAGAGAGAAAGAATCGTCATCTCCTAGAGATTGCAAGAAGCTAGATGTTTGAAATGAATGTTCCAAAATGCTCGTGGGGTCGAGTGGTTATGACTGTTACTTTTCTGATAAATCGACTTCCATCATGGATTCTGAATTAGTATTCACTGCATGAGATAATGACAGCACCCGCGGAGATTGGATTGAACTAAGGCCATTTGATTGCGTGTGTTTTGTGCAGGATAACTGGCCTAATTTTGAAAAATTGGATCCAATAGCCATCAAGTATGTATTTGTAGGATACTCAATTACCCAAAATGGATATATATGTTGGAGCCCAGTTGAGAAACGATCATTCGTGAGTAGAGATGTTACCTTTCGTGAGCAGGAGCCATACTTTCTACAAGAAACATCCTCTTCTTTTGAGGACTCACCGACTGGTGAACGACTAGATGGGGAGAGTATCATGACTATTGGAGGTGTACGACGAGGGGGGAGAGGAGTGATGTTGATGAGTCACGGACAGTGACTGTGGGGGAGATTGTTTGTCCTTCTCCTCCACGGGACACAAGTGCAGAGTCAGGGAGTGATGAAGAGGTTGGTAAAAACGAGACTCCATAATTATGTCACAGTTACATGAGGAGGCGTCCCCTTGTCCCATCTTCTAGAACCTTGCTGACCTCGACTTCGGAGACACCTGTGCCACTACCCATCACAAACCATCCAGCTACCCCAGGTGACATTATTCCTTTTTCTCATCTCTTTATCCAGTGTCAATGTCGGGGTTCCATCGGATCAGTATGGTTTCCCTCATGATATTACCGAGCATATTTCTTACTCTAACATATCACCTAGACATGGGACATTTATTGCATTTTTGGACAGTATTTTTGTGCCTAAGTGTTGGCAGGCTGCAATGGAGGACCAAAAGTGGGGAGTTACCATGATAGAGGAATTGGAGGCTTTGTAACAATGGAACATGGATGCTTGTACCACTGCCACCCGAGAAGAAAACTGTAGGATGCAAATGGATGTTCACTGTGAAGAAAAATACCGAAGGAAAGGTGAAGAGGTACAAAGCGCGATTAGTGGCCAAGGGGTACAGTTAGACATATGGCATTGATTATGATGAGACTTTAGCGCCAGTCGCCAAGATGAGTACAGTCAGAACTTTAGTCTCCATATCCGCAAACAAAGGATGGAGCCTACACCAGCTCGGTGTAAATAATGCATTTCCTCATCGTGACTTACTTGAGGAGGTGTACAAGGAGATCCCTCCGGGATTTGGCACTGATTAGACAAATGGGAAAGTTTGCAGGCTTAAAAAATCCTTATAGGATCTCAAACAATCCCCCAGAGCTTGGTTCGACAGATTTAGGAAGGCTATGGTGGCCATAGGTTTATCAACAGACCAATGCTGATCATACTGTCTTTCTGAGACAAACTGGAGATCATATCACAATGTTGGCTATTTACGTGGATGATATGATCATTACGGGAGATGATGAGAGGGAGATAGCAGAACTGAAGGTTAGACTGGGCAATGAATTCGAGGTGAATGACTTGGGAGAGATGAGATACTTCATTGGGATTGATGTAGCTCGGGAACCAGAGGGGATAGTGCTATCCAAAAGGAAATATGTCTTAGATCTACTCACGGAGATAGGCATGCTTGGTTGCAAGCCTGCTAGGGTACCTATCGAGCAGAAAGTAAACCTAAGTGCCGATGCTGGTGCGCTTGTGGATAAAGAGAGGTATCAAAGATTGGTTAGACGACTAATATACCTAAGCCATACCAAACCTGATGTCTTATTTACTGTGAGTGTGGTCACCAGATATATGCTTGACCCGAGAAAGGGTCACATGGATGCGGTGTACCTGATTCCAAGATACTTGAAGAATGTACCGAAAAAGAATTAATTTTTAGGAAAAATAGGCATGTGTGCATTGATGGATATTGTGATTCAGATTGTTGATGATAGAAAATTCACATCTGGATATTGCATGTTTGTAGGAGGCAATCTGGTCTCCTGGATGAGTAAGAAATAGACGGTTGTTGCCCGTTCTACTGCTGAAGTAGAATACAGAGTCATGTCCCTGAGTGTTGCTGAGATGATGTGGCTAAGGTCCTTGTTGGAAGAGCTGAAGATGGGTGAGGGAGCACATATGCGGTTGTGGTGCGATAACAAATCAACTATCAGTATTGCCAATAATCAGGTCCAACATGGCAGAACCAAGCACATGGAGATTGACAGATTCTTCATCAAAGAAAAGCTGTCCAGTGGGCTTCTGGGGCTAGGACATGTGTGGCAAAGGGATACCACAAGGTAGCAAATTGGCAAAAAATTAGGAAATAGTGGTGGCATTTTCCTTATTGGGGAATGCTTCAGTATTTTGTCCATAATTTTGGCTATGATTATCATAATCGTGCATAAGACCCAATTTGAAAACCATGTGCATTGATTCTCGACCCCAAATTCTACTATTTTCCTTTCCGAAAAATTAATTTTAGTTATTTTTTACTATTTTTGGTGATAAATCATATGTTAATTTTGAAGACCACGTAAACCCGATTTAGGTTGGATTTCTGGCAGATTGCTTAGTTTATTTTGTCTTTTGATTTGGAGTAATTTTTGGGATTTTGCTATTTTTTTGCAAAATGCGGGTATCCTCGAATTTTGCCTTTAAAAGTCCAACTTGTGGGCCTAGTTTTCATCATTTAATATTATTGGAACCCTAGAGACTATTTTCCCTAGTTTTTAGGAATTTTCTATTGTTCTTCCTTGTAATTCGCCTGGTGAAATTAACCTATAGAATAATCGTTATTCTACCCGACGCCAAAAGATATTTTCATATTTGATTCATTAAAGACAACTTGCATTGACTCTTCTACCACTAAATTTCTTTTATTATACAATCTATATGATTTACTACGTAGATATCTTAGAAAGATTCTTTCATCAGCTTTAGCATCAAACATTTTTAGGAAATCTTTATTGTTATTTAGCACAAAGCACTTACATCCAAAGGCATGCAAAGACTAGTGTTAGGCTTTCTTCTATTCCAAAGTTTTTATGGTTTTATTTTTAGTATAGGTCTAATCATGCATCTATTCTTTGCATGGCATTTCGTGCTAACAGTCTTTGCCCAAAAGTATTTTGGTAATTTTTTTTCATATAACCTGGTTCTCCCCATTTCCGGAAGGATTTTATTTTTCCTTTCTATAACTCCATTTTGTTGTGGGGTTCTAGGTGAAGAGATGGTATGTTTAATGCAAAACTTCTCAAAGGAGATATTTTCAAATTCCTTTCCATGATCACTTCTAATGCTTTTGATCTTATATCCATTTTTATTTGAAATTTTCTTATTAAATCTTCAAAGTTTTCGAAGGTTTATCTTTACTAGCACGGAATAAAGTCCATGTATACCTAATACAATCATCAACTATTATGAGTGCATAGCTTTTACCTCCTAGGAGTGCAACTTTAGTTGGTCACAAAAGAACCATATGTAATAGTTGTCGGGTTCTAGACGTGGATATTTAATCCTTAGGCTTAAAGATACTCTTAGTTTGTTTTCCTTTTTGACAAGAATCACACAACCTATCTTTCTTGAATTTTAACTTTGTTCTATTACTACTTCTTTTTTTTACAATTTGGATATAAGAGAAAGGCAGCCTCTGCAAGTCTCCTATGCCAAAGCATGCATTCATCCTTTTGAGTAACTAAGCATCTTATATTATTGGTTAATATATATTCTAGGTGAACAATATAGACCTTATTTATCCTAAGTCCAAGAATAAGGTTTTGCCACTAGCCATATCTTCTATCTCACAATGGGTGGATTCAAAGATTACCCTACAACCTTTATCACACAATTGCCTTATGTTAAGCCAATTATGTTTCATTATACAAACAAATAACACATTTTCAAGCATGAGTTAAAAGAGTTACCAACTTTCCCAACTCCAATGATCTTGGCTTTACCATCGTCACCAAATGTTACTTGTCCATCACATTTAAATCAAGATGTTTGAAGAAATGTTCATCTCACATCATATGTTTGGAGCACCCACAGTTAAGAATCCAACCATCTCTTGACTTCTCGGATCTCGGACACACCTGTGATCAAACCACATTTGATATTGGTACCTACATTTGCTTGGGTCCTTGGGTATTCGTGATAACATTCTTTAATTTGTGTTTACTATTCAATATCTTCTCAGGTTCAACATTCGAGATAAAAATATGTATGCCAATAAATTTTAACAAAATTAGGTTTGTTTGACTTTTTCGTTGGTGCAAATGCCTCACTACCTTAATCATATCCTAAGCCACTTTTAGATTTATCATATTTGTGAACCTAGCAATAGATCTAGCATTTTAGTACTCTTAGAAAAAGATTCTAAATCAACTTGCAACACTTCAAAGGATGTATTCAGAAATCACTATCAAGAGAGGTTTACAGAACTGGGAATGCAGAGACCAAAACTCGATAATATACCTACAAAACAAATGAGTGGGGAAGCAAGGATGAGTATGGTAAAACAGTTTGAGGGGGAAATACTAGATGCTATAAAGAATTTTGGAAGCTCTTAAAGTCCAGGATCGGATGGGTTTAACTTTAGGTTCATTAAGAGTTTCCTACCAATTATGAAGAAGGATATATTCCAATTATTGTCTAAATTTTACGCACAGGGCCTAATAGTGGCAGGAGCAAATGCGGCACATATTGTGTTAGTGGCCAAAAAATCATCCCCTAAGGTTATAGAAGACTATCGCCCAATATCATTGATAGGGAGCACTTATAAAATGCTGGCCAGGGTCTTGGCAAAGAGACTCAGCATGGTTTTAGATGAGGTGATATCCCCTAACCAAACAGCATTTGTAGGAGGGCGGCAGATATTGGATGGAGTGCTGATTGTGAATGAAATAGTGGCAGAAGTGAAGCAAAAATAGAGTGAAGCTGGATTTTGAGAAAGCCTATGATACGGTAAGTTGGGAATTTCTGGACACATGGCCGAGAAGGTGGGGATGACAGGAAAGTGGAGGAGCTGGATAAGAGAATGTTTACAATCTGGGACCACATCAGTATTGGTAAATGGTAGTACTACGACAGAATTTTAACCAAAGAGACGATTGAGGCAAGGAGACCCGCTCTCACCCTTCGTGTTTTTACTAGTGGCTGAAGGGTTGGCAGCACTACTCAATAAAGCATGTTCTGATGGCTTGTTGGATCCTATAAAAGTGGGGCAGAATTGTCTACTTGTGTCACATCTGTAATTCACAGATGACACAATACTTTTGGTGAAGCCTCTTGGAAAAATATTAGAGTATTCAAAGCAGTCCTCAGGATCTTTGAGATGGCCTCAGGGCTAAAAATTAATTTCAGAAAATCAAGTATCGTGGGGATCAATGTGCAGGTAGAGGAAGTACAACAAATGGCAAGGTTTCTAAAATGTGAGGTGGGAAAGTTACCATTTGTGTACCTAGGATTACCGGTGGGGGCGAATACACAGAGATGCAAGACTTGGAAACCAGTTATTGAGAGATTTGAAAAGAGGCTGGGAAAATGGGAGAATAGTAAGCTATCAATAGGAGGTCGCCTGGTACTCAATCAATTCGGTGCTATCACCTTTTCCTACCAACTACATGTCCTTATACCGTGCCCCCCAAAACTGTCCTAAAGAAACTAGCCTCGATTCAAAAAACTTTTCTATGGGGCGGTGGTCTTGTAAAAAACAGAAAGATAGCATGGGTTAGCCGGGGAAAAATATGTCAACCAAAAAATATGTCAGCAGGAGATGAACATTGCTTTGTTGGGGAAGTGGGGGTGGAAAATATTAGTGGGGAGGAAGACTTCCATAAGGGCCAAAGTTTGGAAGCTCCGTAACCAGTTTGAACTTGTTTGGTCTTTGTTATGTTTTATACTCATTTAGCATGATTCACCATTTTGTAGATTTTTTAGTTAAATGTTCTATTTTTGCGGTTGTAGCCTTACTTATCACTTGCCCAGTTCTATTATATCTTCATCATATGTCTGATCTTCGTGGCAAATATACTTAAGGATGGTTAGATTCACCGGATGGGATTTAGGCTGATTAGTTGAGGCATTGTAACTTATTCTATGTTGGAATCTTAGTTTAACTTGCTTTACTGATTCATATTCATGCACGAATAAGCATGTTTGTGGTTTGATGGAGAGTCAATACATGTGGTTGAGATTTTGAACTTTGATTTAAGCGCACTTAGTTTTCATATTCGTATACATCTTTTGCGAGAATAAGGAAAGTGAAACATGAAGTTTATTGCTTGTATTTGATTGCGAGACCTGGTATGTTTTTGTTGCTTAGGGTATCTTTCCTTTCCATTTAACTTGAGATTGTGGAATCTAAGATGCGTAATTGTGAGTCACAAGACTTTACCATTTAATGTACTGGATTAAGAACCAAATTGAAATATTGTATGATAGCCCCTAGATACCATCCCTTGGATGTTCATTGTTAGAGTCTTTGTTGTCTCAATGTGTCATCAAGCGGTAATTCATATCATACATGGTTCTTTCTTTTGATGTTTATGCTCCACAAGGAAAAAAAAATGCACCCAAAGGAAAAGAAGAAGAAAATTCTATGAAAAAGAAAAGAGGTACAAAAAGAAAATGAATTATGGAGCTTTATTTGTAAAGAACCATAATTTTTGAAGCTTGAGACCTAACTAAAGAAATAGACTAATCTTTTCTTATTTTTATTATAGGGTTAGATGTCTCTAAAGCAACTCTACATTGCATTACTGTTGCGTCCAGCTCCATCACGAGAGAAGCCTTTATGAGGATTAAATTTAAAACATTTTTTATGCCCATGTATTGGGGTTTAAGATTTGAATTGTTGGCCGAGCATGAACGATGAAGGATTGCATGAGAGAAGATCGACATATAATTGGTGGTCCTTGTACTTCGTTCATGCTTGAAAATGTCCAGGTGGGAATCCCCTCCACCTAATATGCTTGTTGTTCCTTAATCCCACATAGAGATGGCTAGGACTTAAAAGAGGCAAAGTTGTTTCGGTTAGAGAACTTGCTCATAGTTGTAGTTTTCTTCCTTGCGTGCTTTCTTGTTAGGCTTTCTCTTTTGAATGTGCGCTTTTGCTTGAGGACAAGCAAAGGTTAGGGTTGGGGATTTGATAAGTCGGTTTTACCCAACTCATCATGAGTATTTTAGCTTGCTTTTAGTTGTTTTCAAGAATATTTGTGTTGCTTTAGTTATTTGTTTTGTCTTATTTTATGTTTTTGGAACATTGAAGTGAAAAGCACACTAGGAGAATAAACTAGCACGAAGATGAAAGAATATAGGAATTTTACACCAGGGGCGCTCGCCGCTGCTCGTTTGGAGAAGCAACTCTGTGAGGACGCCCACCACAACTTCCACGTGCTCGCCACCACAAGCCATGGAGAAGCAATTATTCGAGGGCTCCCACCTTCATTTCAAGGCCATTTCAAGCTATCTTGAGAATACAACTCTTTGAAGGCACTCGCCTCACTTCTCAAGGCGTACGCCCGAATCCCTCAAAAGATAACGCAATGCTCGAAGGGAAGCCGACAACCACCCCATCCGTACAGATGTAGAGGATTTGCAGAAGGACCACACTTTGCTCGTCCGCGTGGCCACCTTCTCAAGCGTTCAAAAAAATTTAAAGAATGTGGCACACGTATGAGATTACGAAGCACCCACCTTAGAGGATTTTGGCCGCAAAATTCCCATTTTTACCTTCATTTTAGCCTAGGACTATATAAGACTTGAACTCCCATTTTATTCATAACTTTTAGCTAAGTCTTTTGGGTGGAGACTTTTCTCCTTTCTCTCTCTTATTTATGTCTTCCTTTCTAGGTTAGACCTAGATATAGGATTTTCTCAAGGAAGTGAAGAAGGAGTCTTCCTTTAGGCATAATAGACCACCCACCTAGTGAAAGTAGTAGATTCCAGTTTGCAACATGGGGAACCTTTACTTGTTTATTTATTAATGTTAATGGTATTTGTTAGTTAGTTTGTCTATGAGTTAATTGCTTTACAATTATATGTTTATTTGTGCAAGCTTGTATCTGTTTATGCTTTCACTCTGCTTTGGAGTAAGTTCAATGCATGTCTAGTCGATTTCGTTGAGAGAGTGAGATTCGATTGGGAAAGACATTAGGGGAAGAGTGTAAGAGGAATCCATATAACTATTTCCTAGCGAAAAGCCGAATAAGTCCGCTATCAAAAATCACGCAAAGTAGAGGGTTAAGCGAATCTGTGATGAGATAAGCTTAGCGGATCACAATGGGGTAAATATGTAAAAGGGCACACCCCTTTGATAGTGAGAGAACACAACCGATATCTTCCATCCTGAAGAATTCTATATACTTTCTCCTAGTCTATGACTAATCAGGTAGGTTAATTAGTCCCAACCATTAGTTTAAAACAAACAATCAATCAACTTTAAATGCTATTGATAAAGATAAATATGTAACCTAGCTTAGTTTAGTTTAGACTTAATAGAAACTTGATTTTTTGTGAGATTCGACCTTGGGGTAACTTGTCGATTGTATAAGTTTGTATAATTGCGAGTTATTCTTGTTGTTATGAGAGTACATCTAGAGACTCGTTGCATTGCCCTAAAAAAATCATATTATAGGGTAAGGCAACTATGAGACATCATCAGAAAAATTTAAGAGGGGTGAAGACACGGATGCATGAGAACCCCATGCACTCAGTAGAAATAGTGGATGTCGTCTATCAGACTATTCTTATACATAAACAAAACCAAACCAAACATACCCAGTAAATCCCGCACATAACCAGGTCTGGGGAGGGTGAGATTTACGCAGTTATACCCATACCTCAGAAGAGATAAGAAGACTGTTTCCGTAGAAACCCCCCAACTCAGACTGTTCCCATACATATTCCATGAAATGACTCTCACCAAGAACAGTGCGAACAAGAATCCCAAAGAGAAGGAAGAGGGTTACTGGTAATGGCCCATTCATACTCAGTATAGATCATCGAGATTGGGTTCATCAAAGTTCTCCTCATTTGGAAGGGGAGCAAACACTAAATATTAAAAGGTCAAAGTCTCATCACGACAGATGCATCTCATAGTGTAGAAAAGTCTTGCAAAGAAGTGCACATGATGTTCAGCCCAATCCATGGTCACATTAGAGTTACATGAGTAAAATTCAGGTGGTTAACTTATGAAAACCCAAGCTGTCGTGGGTACCTAAACAACAGTCAAGATGTTTGTTAGGACACACTACTGAGTCACTCCAAGACTCAAGCATTTCGTGGTACTTCGACAGTGGATGCTCAAATTACAGGAGGATTGTCGTAACAGACTGGATAATCATCTAGAAAGTAGTACAGGTCAAGAGATTTTGGTAGGAGATCAAAAGGGTCGTATCACTGGATCGGGTGACTACAAATTAACAACATAGGTTCACTGGAAAATATCTTCAGTGTGGTAGGTCTACATTCAAATCTTATAAGTGTCCGTCAATTGTGCGATCAAAACACGGAGGTTTGGATTACCTAGCATAACTGTAGAGTTATTGATGAATATAGGGAAGTGGTTCTGTTGAGGTATAGGTACAATGACAATGGATACGTTCGTACTCATAATCAAGTCAAGAGTAGTACGTTCAAGATTGTTCGAGGATAGGTAAATCCACCCAACCTTGTTTCATCAAGGCCAGCTCAAAATCAAACAGGATAGTAGGATGACTGTAGAGGAATCACCCAAATGAATCACATCATATCATCTATTGATCACCCTATTGTATTAGACAGGATTTGTGTGTTTTCCAAAGAACATCACAAGCTGAGTACAAATACTTATGATTTTAACGTTGATCCACAAGGAATGGGAATGGATGTCAAATCAGTGGAAAAATTGACGTCAAATACATAGAAATTACTAGGAGCAATCTCAGAGGAAGATTTGGAGTGTGCTAACACTTATGAAATAGTTGTTGCTCTAACTGATGCTAGTTCTATTTTCTTTCCTAATATATGGAATGGTACAACAATGTCTCGTTGGGTCATGATTGGCCAGTGACAAACAATCTCGGACACACCTATACGGTTGTTAAGAAACTTTGTCATGAACTTTCTGAAAGAAAAATTGGTCACTATGGTGGTCTCAGTGTGCACGAAAGAAAATCACTCTCTAATGTGATTAATATTCTTAGATTAGATCAATATATTAATATGAGGAAGAGGACAAGAATCTGCTGCAATTAAGCAGTTCCATGTAGGCACTCCCCGGAAAATCATTAAGGGTATGTTTGGTACCCAGACAGGAGTAACCAGGTTCGCGGACTACTGTGGGACTAACACGGATAAGTGCGTTTGGTAGGGGACATTCATTTTTTTCCTGTAGTTGGTTTA
>JAOWBN010006036.1:0-11174 GCA_028565015.1 Pinguicula moranensis | reverse complement strand
TTAACCTTCGTGTTGAAATTCCGTTCCCAGGGAAGAACTGTAATGTAGTGCCCCAAGATTGACCATGGACCATTTAGTAGAATCTTGTAGAAGTCTTCTTCCCCTTCCAGTTTGAGTAGTGAGTATCCATCTGCTAGATCCATGAGATGAATGTTTTCCTTCGGTTTCCACAGGTTCATAAGCCTTTGATATAGCATTTTGAAATTTATGTAGCGGTCGGAGAATGAGACTGTAGGTAAGGTTGTCTACAATCTTCCTATGTACTTCATCCGAGAATGTGATAATGGGAACCCCGTCGATTAGTTCGTGTTGGACATCGCCTTGTTGTATTGTAATTTTGCTAGAATGAATCCCTTGCCTTGAGGATGGAGCTCCGTGGTGCCCTTGCAAGAGTTTATCCTTGAATGATAATGGGGTTGCAATAGAAGGATTCTGGGGAGGGTTGTTTGATGCTTCCTTCTCTTTGTTGTTAACTTTGTTCATAGTAGAATCAGTGAGGAAGTTGGATTGGGGGTTATTTCCACCGGTATCCATGTCTATTCGGACTGGATTCCGACTACAACGTTTAGGAATCGAGGCAAATTCTAGAGAGAAGGAGGAAATTTCTTAGAGAGAGAGCCAACGGTCAGTGATCGGGTTGAAGATTTGATTGATGTCTGAGAACTTTTTGATAAACAAAGACAAGTTTGCAAAACCACCAAGCACTCTTGAAATCGTGTTGTGTTGTGTGTTAAATGGAAGTAAGTTTCCAATGATATAAATTGCATACCAAATGGTCCACATAGATAATTAATTAATGGTCTGTTTTGTATTTATTAAAAATTAGATTTTTTAATATTTTTTTAAAAATAATATTTTAAAATTTTATTATTTTTTTAAAGTTATAACTCATTTTCTCTAATTTTCAAAAAAAAACTCATTTTTTTAAATCGGGTAAGAGATTATTATTTTTTTAATGGAAATTTTGTAAATAAATAAAAATTATTATAAAAAATTTCAATTGCACACACTATTTAGTTATCTTAAAATTTTTTATTGCAAACATTTGTATAACTTTTTAATTTTTCATAATTTCTCCAAATACTCATAAAATACAAAATGAGAATGAAAAAAAAAAGTAAAATGAAAAAATAATATAATTATAAAATATGCCCTGATAGAGTGGATTTTAACTACTTATACACCTAAACTAAACCTATGAACGAATTTTTTTCTCACAAAGACAGCAATCTTCTCTAGATTGCAAATTAAATCCATTTTAATTCAAGTTCTGACTTGGGATCTGCCTCGAACACCATGCAAAATACAAGTCATTTAATACATTTCATATTCCAAATTCCTTTCATAATAGGCCGCCTAAACACTGAGGGTTTAAAACTAGAATGGGGTATGTTTGATTCCTTCATTCACGTTCAACTCAAGAAAATTTGTCTATAAATACAAACAATGTCTAAGCATATTTTACCAAGCAACTCTGGTCCCTTTGCACACTGCTCTTGCCATGGCCATCAAACTTCTTCCCCTCTTCTCCTGTCTCCTCTTCCTCTCCTCACTTGCTCCCGCTCAGTCTTCCCCCTTTGGTTTCATCCAGAACCTCAAGGGTTCTCACAAGGGTAGCCATATAGAAGGTGTCGAACAACTCAAGAAGTACCTCGAAAAATTCGGGTATCTTCAATACGGATCTAAATCTACTCATGCCAATGACAATGAATTCGATTCAACCCTAGCAACCGCGGTAAAAGCATACCAAAAGTTCTTCAAACTCAAGGAAACAGGTATGAAAATTTGAGAACGTTGAACTTCCTCATTAATAACTAAGAGGTCTCAGGTTCGATATACTCTGATTTACCCTTATTTTTCCAACAACAACAGGTATCGTAGATGCAGAGACTGTGTCGACAATGATGAAACCTAGATGCGGTGTCCCGGACATTAAGAACCGTACCACTTACATGGGGAACCATGAAAACCACTTAGGTCTGGGGATAGTAAGTCGTTACAACATTCCGGGCTACAAGTGGCCGGCGAACAAATACGCGTTGACATACAAGTTCATCACAGCTGTTCCATCAAATTATGCCAACGCGATCCGAACTGCCTACACAAAATGGAATAGAGTTTACCCTAAAATCAGCTTCAGAGAGGTAGCATCCAATGCTGCATCCGACTGTGTTATAGGGTTTTACAAGGGCTCTCATGGAGATAACGCTCCGTTCGACGGCCCGTATGGAGTTCTTGCACATGCATATTTCCCAACGGATGGGAGGTAATTGAAATAATACAAAAAGTAGCCAAATAAATCCAGCCTTTTTCTGGATTCATGCATCAGATACCTGAGACTAACCCTTATAATTCTATGAATCTGTAATATTTCCGTACAGGTTGCACTTTGATGGTGCTGAGAATTGGGCGGTTGGTGCGATCCCCAATACGTTCGACGTGGAAACTGTGGCAGCTCATGAGATTGGACACCAACTGGGACTTGGACACAGTCAAGTTCGAGCTGCACTCATGTGGCCGAGTGCTGATATTGGGACGACGAAGCCGATTAATATTGATGATATTCAGGGGCTTAGAGCTTTATATGGACCATGAACAAGTTTTCAGACTGAAACTGGTAAAAGGAAATGTAATGGTATCCCTATCTATCTAATACTATATAGCACAAGAAAAATATGCAAATAAATTTGTAATAGCATGAAGTTCTACCATGCTTCTTGTTTTGGTAACTATTGAGTCGGTCGATGGGAATGTAGTTCATCAAAAGTATGAATGGAGACTCCATTTTCTTCTTGCCATATTTTACTTGTATAAATATCGCTTTTTAAACAAGGTAAACCTTTAGAAGAAGCATATACTTTAATTATTTATTTGGGTTAAGCAAAATTTACAACCTAATGTTTTGGAACAAGCATATATCTTAGAGAAATGATGTACCTAAACCTATAAAACATTTTCACAAAAGGACAGCAGTCTTCTCTAGGTTGCAAATTAAAGACCTTTCAGTTCGGGTTTTTGACTAATTTTCATAAAGTCAATCTTGTGCTACTTATTTGTCCAAATTCCTTATTAGGCCGCCTAAACACTTGAGGGTTTAGAAATAGAATGGGGTTTGATTCCCTCATTCAATACAAGTCTCGTCTTTTGGACTTTTTTTTGAACTCATTACACCACAATGACACCTCCATTACAGATTGGATCATAGTTCCAAAACTATGCTGTAAAATTGCTTTAGCATAAGGGCACACAGACTGTATTTCTCTGATAGCTCATGGAGCACACCAGGCTGTAACATTTTTGCCATTTATATGAAAATTTTAATTGTTAAAAAAAAAAAGTCTCGTCTTTCACTGTTCTGTAGAAAATTGCTCTAAGCACCTGCTGTCTACCATCATTCGCCCAATTAGCCCCTTTTTGGCCGTGGAGACAGCTTGTCTCTAGGTACCTTAATCCTTTCAAGCACTACTATTCTTGCCATGGGTGGCCATCAAACTTCTCCGAGAAATGCTATAGCGCACGAACTGGGATCACACGAATGCCGCACGAACGCGGTAAATGATCATTTTGCTCTTGTGTTAAACACTGACACGGAGTTCAACACGAAGGCAAAACGGTCATTTCCTTAATATTCGTCCCTTTGGTGTGGTCCCAGTTCGTACGCTATAGCATTTCTCAACTTCTCCCCCTCTTATCCTGCCAGCTCTTCCTCTCCTCACTTGCTCGCCACTCTTCCTCTACCTCCTTTAGGTTCATCAAGAAGCTCGAGGATTCACACAAGGGTACAAAGCAGAAGGCATCCTCAAACTCAAAAAATAACTCGAAAACTTCGGTTATCTTCGATACGGTACCAAAGCTGCTCATGCCAACGACGATGATTTCGATGAATTCCTAGCAACCACAATCAAATCCTACCAAAGATTCTTCCATCTTAGGGAAACAGGCGCTTTGGATGCAAAGACCGTATCGACAATGATGAAACCTAGATGCGGCGTGGCAGATGTCGTGAACCGTACGACCTACTTGGGCTCCTCCTCCTCGTGAATTTACCAAGCCTCCAACCAAATGGGCACCATCCAAATAGCAGTTGAAATACAAGTACATCACGAACGTCCCCTCGCCAACTTTGTGGCGGCGATCGACACCGCCTATAAGAAGTCGGCACGTGTGAGCCACTTCAGGCTTCAGCTTCGTGAAAGTCGCGTCCAGTGCCGATTCGGACTGTGTTGTGGGGTTTTATAGCGTGGACCATGAGGGGAGAAACCAGGAAATTTGTTGAGGACAAATTTTTTTCGGTTTTAATTTAGTAGGTCGGATCGGGTTAAATCAAGTTCGACGTTAAAATATTTGGTAAAAATTAGAATACTTAAATTTATTTATTTTTATTTTTTTGAAATTAGTTTATTATCAGTATCGTGTGAAAATATGCATGTTCAGAAGTTACTACGATTGATACAGAGACAATAACAAATTTTTAACTGGTTTCGTAATAATAAATATCAGATAAAACTATCCACTAAAATATTAAAGTATGAAAAATAATTATATTAGAAAATTATAAAAATAATAAATTATTCGAATTAATTAACATATATATTTAATTATGTTGACAAAGTTCATTAAGCCCCTATTTTGCGCAACCTTCTTAAAATTATAATTGGCCTATAAGTACCTTTTTTTCAAAAAATAACTCATTTTTTGAAAAAAGGTTCTTATAAGCCAATTATAAACATATGAAGGTTGCACAAAACACCCCCTAAATGTTGTCTGATAAGGCTGATGGTCAATATACTGAAATTTTTTCACAATTATAAAAATAATATATTATTTAAATTAATTAATAAATATATATTTAATTATGTTAAATAATTTCATTAAATATTGTTATCTTGATGATTACATATAATTAAATAATTTTATTAAATATTGTGTTCTTGGTAGTCAATGAGAGATTTGACAAGATAACTTGTCTCAGCGGTCCGCTACCTCCTGGCTTGTCAAGAGGTAGCAGCAGGATCGATTCTCAGTGGGAACACTGTGGATCGATTTTCTGCCAACTGTCACCTGGCTTGCCAAGTGTCAGTGGGGCCCAGTGGGGCTACTGCGTTGGGATAAATCTGACATTGTCACATCGGGATTAGTCGGAGGGCCCACTAGGGTCCGAAGGATACCTAGGTGGGTAGTGGTACAAGGCTGGTTACAGGATTTGAACGGGTTTCGGCTCGGTAGCTTGGACAGCTGGTCTCGGTAGATCCGTGGATTTGAAAGAACCGGCTGATGTGGACCCCATTACTTACCGAAAAAAAAGCAAAAACAAAAGTTCAAAGATCTTTTGGCCATGCATCTTTGCCCATTTATACAACGTAAAGCATAAGAGGAAAGAAATTTTTTTATACCTGTTTTAGAATCTCTATTATTGAGAATAGTCTCTTTCCTTTGAGGTGTCTAAGTGTGCATCATCTAGACTAGTTCGCACTACCACTTTCCTTGAGGTTTATACAACTAGTATATAACTTATATGTGAGTACAAAAAGTGCTAACTCTACACTTCAAAGCTTTTGAAAAGGAGAAGAAAACTTCTTCAAGTTTTTATCCCAAAAGTCCTTGTAACTTTCGGTCAAGAGAGAAAACCAAGGAGGAGAATCTTTTTAAAATTCTATCAAGACTATGAAATGGATCAACCTATCATATATGGATATGTTAGGGTATTTATAGAGGTATGTATGTGCCTTAGATGTAAACACATGTCCAAAGAATTCAATCTTCACCTTACACTTGCACTTAACTTGTAGAAATTTTCTACACATCATATATATATATATATATATATACATTTATATTACAAGAAGTCTTTCATGTCACATCTATCATGCAGAAGTCTTGATGTATTTGATATACATCCCACAAACTTTCTAATATTACATTTGCAGCCACATACTTACATACAAGCCCTTGAATTTTCACAAGTTTCAAAAACTCCCCTAAACTTTTGGAAGTTCTGAAACTTACCCCAAAGTTTCGATAATTTCATAATTAGACTTCAAGCAAATGACGTTAATGTGTGTGACCCTATAGGTTCTCAATAATTTGGTAATGAATCTTAATTAATCAAATTATGGTTAATGAATTAAACACTTGTAATTAATTAATCCTTAATTCTAGTTTATTGACTATGAATGACCTCTAGCAAAATATCATGGCCCCCAAACATTGAGAATAGTCATAGTAGGAGACTATCCTTTCAAGAACTAGTTCTCGTGTAACTAATGTCCTTTCACCATGATCTTATCCCTAATCACATATATTGAGGTTATTTGTCATCCTCATTAATATGCGTAAGATTTCTTATAGTGAAAGTCATGATCATTTAGTACTAATTAGAAACTCTTTCTAATTAAACTTATGCTATGTAAAGGTTTCCATGACTTCTTACAATTGGCCATAAATATATCTACTCCTAACGTTTTAGGAGTGGTGAATCCTTTATTGACCATTTACAATACTTCCGTACTTTCAAACTACTCCCAAAACTACCCATTGCTATCTATTTACTGTGTAATTCCGAATAGAATCAAAGAGTGATGTTCATACTCAAGATCCCTACGGTGACCTCATGTTTAAGGATCACTTACAACTTACAACTACTGTTATTTAGAGAATCAACCATTGACAAAATGATAATCTCTATGCAGGTCAATTCGATGTACTTTTCTACTACAAGCATCCATGTTTTTAGCTTAAGTGTCACTACACTATATTTGATGAAATCAACTATTTTCTTCAAAAGGAATCAACTTACAGCCTGCTAACCTATCCATATTAGTGATACTTTGTCTCACTAATACTATAGTTAGGGACATTTAGTGATGATAACTTAACTCGAGTGACCTAACCATCACAACCTCTTTATGATACACTCTAAGTTATTAACATTGTACTTTACTAGTTGGAATGCTATGAATAAAGAAAATAAGTAAACAAGTATTAATGGTTGCTACAAACATTAAAGTGTCGATATAAGAGGCCCTAGGTGATTGTTCTTAGGTCACAACATTGACAAAGCTTAAACCTTCTACTGCCACCATGGGTGGAAAGGAGCCAGTGGATCCCCTGTATAAGGACACCATGAAATTTAAACTATGAGGTAATGCTGACAAAGTGGCATGTTGAGTGTGAAGAAGAAATGTGTAGTTAATTTGAGCACGAAAGAAGGAACTGCAAGTATCAAACTAAATAGATAAAGCATGTGAGCTTTAGCCATGCCTTTTTTTAATTGCTTCTCAATATCAGTGTATCAATTTCCCTACACAATGTTGTAATGCAAAAACTCTTATTTGCATCATATCACATTAATTACAAATTTCTTCTTCACACTCAACATACCGCATTGTCAATTTTGACACTATTCACATTGAGTGGTATGTATGGACAATTGAATTTATTAAACTTTTCATAACACTCACCTTAAATACCATTTTAATAGAATATGACTAGTTAGAACTTACTAGGAAAAATCCATAGCTAAAATTCTAGTGAAGGAAAAAGAGTGTATTATTCTTACTCCACCATCATATGTTGTCTCATTAAAAACCTTGCTCAAGACATTCCTATGGAAGAAAATCTTAGCCACGGAAAAGAGTGCAATGCATATTTTTTTCCATTGATGATTGCATCAATTCTTAGAGGTGTAGTTCAAAAGTTGAAGTATGTACATGTTTAGTAACTCTGTGTGCTAGATTATCACTTGATCAGATCTGCTGAATGTCAATCTCACCTAGTTGTTGAAGATCATAAGTAAAAAAGAATTTATGTGATGTGTTTCATCCTATCATCTTTGGTAAAATCATCCTTTAATTGAGCTATGAAACATGATTGTCTTAAAAAAATCACCATTAGCACTTTATGAATATGTTGAGCGATCGATCTCAACAAAACACATTCATGATTTTCCACATGAATGGTTGAAATTTCTGCTTCGTATTATTAGATGAAGTAGCAAATAGAGTTTGCTTGATGGGACGCCAGGAAATAGCCTTGTTTTGTAGGTAAATAAATAATGTATTTGAGATTGAGCTTTATGAAGCTATGCGGGATTATTATGCATATTTTTCATCGGTCTTACCAACCATGCAAAGACTTCTACTCTATCATACTTCATGCTTCAACATAATTCTCTATTTGAAGCCTGACATAACCCGATGATGAATTGTCACCAATTGAAGAAAGTGAAGAAATCTATTTGGGTTCACAGTCCTTACTCATTTACTCAAAGTGATGACACCTCTCCAAATATTGACCGCTACAGTGAAAGTCACAATTTGAGATTTCTAACAGGATTTGAATTCATTTCATTGCTAGCTGAGCGGGAAAATTATTTTGGAAATTTAGCCACATGATTTGACAGTTAAGTGGATTTCCAAAGTAGAGAAATATATTCTTCTTGACAATCAATCGATGGCTCTCTAGTGATTTTCTCTCTCAAGCTTCTGATGAGAATCCACATCAAACATTCAAATTTTAGTCTTTACAAAGAAATGAGTGTAGCTCATCCCAAATATCTTACTTCTTTTTTGTGGTAGAGAATCCCCTTTGGTTATTGCAAACTGAAATTTTAAGAGTGATTCACACTTGAGTGGTTGAGCTTAGGTAGAAGCTTCTTTACGGTTGGCTAGCACCCGCAAGTTAGTGGTCAAGCATGAGGTGAAGCTTGGTGCACGATTGATATAACACCCAAAAGCTTATGGTTGAGCTCAGGAAGAAGCTTGTTGTAACGGTTTGGCAAACACTCGAAAGCTAATGTAATTTCTCAAGGGTTGGAGAAAAAATCCCAAGGGGGTGAATCGTTGGTGGTTGAAGTATTCAAGTTTCTCCAAACCACACCACGAATCGCGTGGGGTATATTTTATTTGTACATTTACTATTACAATATCTAAATCTGGATATTATATTTAGTGTTAAACATTAACCTCAAATAGAAAACAAGATAATCAAGTAAAGAAATCTTAAAAATGCAATTCACCCTCATCTTGGTAGAACGTTAGTGGTGCTTCATACACCATTTGGTATACAAACTACATATCCAAAACCTTTTTATTCTCAATAAAACTAAACCTCTGGATTTTTTGAACAAAAGAGTCAAACAAGAGCAGCAAATCTTGACATATAGGGCAGACAAGGAGCCAACCAAGTAGCCAAAGAAGAAAACATGCAGCCACCAAAGAGGGAAAAATGCAAAAGTAGCCAACTTTTCATTTAATGGTGTTTTCAACTTTGTAACCTATAAAACTTGGTGTAAAACATTGTGTAATGGATTCAAGATACAGAAATTTAGATTTCCTAATATTTCTAGTTGGTATCAGAGCGAAAACGCAAGATTCCGGCGAGAAAAACAAATTTCTAGTGAGAAACCATCGACACTGCCGTTGCCACGTGAGGAGCATTGCCGGAACACGGTCATTCCGAAACACAGCAGACCCAGGCCAGAAATGGCCATCGACGGTCGGTTTTGCGGTGAAAAGCACCGCGAAATGGCTAGGATTTTGGCCTATTCCGTCCAATCGATGGCGCGTCCGCCATCGCTTGGGACGGAGACCGGAACCATTGGAACCGCACCACTGAGAGCTTTCCGAGAGCATATTACGAGCTAGCACCGCCGCACACGCCGCTGGGCTTGCCGGAGCCAAAAAAATTAGAATCTTCAATTCTGCGAGCTCGTCGCAACCGTCAAATCAATTTTCGTAAATGATATCCCGTTTGATCTATATTTACGTTTCTGTGAATGAATTGAATATTTTATGTGTGGTTTGAAATGCCTAAACTTGGAATATTCCAATTAGGCATGACGCGGATGTGATAATTGATTGATTCTTGTTGACGAATTATACAAATTGTGTTAATTTCTATAAAGTACTCGGTATGAGATGGCAGGAAAGGACAATGACGCGATGGGAAAATGTTTGGAAACATTGGCGAAACTCGATCTTGCTACCATGCAGCTTATCCAACGGATAATTCAGGGGATGAGTGTTTCACCGATTGTTCTAGCTACCACACAGGTCAAACTTGACCTAACGACTGTTGACTTGAAACTAGATGGACGAGCCTCCTATGTTAGTTGGTCCCGTCAAATTGAGAGAACCTTGGTGGGTAGAAAATTGGGAAGCTATCTAACAGGAGATGGAAAAGAGAAAGCGACTGCTCAGACGGATGACTGAAAAGCAATTAATTCCCAACTGAAAGTGTGGTTGTTAAACTCATTAACTCCTACCATCGCCTCCTCAGTCGATGGTTTAGAGCTTGTTAGTGATATGTGGGCTCGACTGAAAAAGAGTTACTCTGGAAAGGAGAATCAAATGCGAGTGTTTTAGATTGAAAAAGAGATTCACGATCTGGTTCTGGGAGATAAAAAGGTTGAAGATTATGCCGCTTGTCTCATCAAGTTATGGGAAAAAATGGATTGTTTTCTACCTGCCTCGTGCTGTAGTGATCCAAACTGCATGCAGGCAAAGAACGATGAGACAAAGCAGACTATGAAGTTCCTGATGAACTTGAATCCAATGTTCGGCCAAAGAAGGTCAATCATCCTCTCTCAATCTACCATACCACCCTTGATGATGTTATTGCTGCGATGATACAGAAGGAAAGTCAGATGTAGCTACATTCTGAATCCAGTATTGTTTCGAGCGCTAAAGCTTTGGCTACTTCAACATCAACTACACGCACACCTGCTTCAAAGCGAGAAAGTTGTAGTTTCTACAACTGCGGTGAAATAGGACACCTGATAGATTCATGACCACATCCAAAGAGAGATAGAGATCCCGGATGGCGAGACAGTCGTGTACGAGGAGGTAATCGTGGCAGGACAGGTGGTGGACGAGGAGGTCATCGCACACATATGACTGTGGATGTAGAGGAGGATGAGTTTGGAGGAATCGGAGATAGTCCACCCACTGCTCTAGATACGTCTGGTAATGTGACTCTTCACACAAGAGGTATGTATGATACTATCGCACTTGCATCCGGTCCAATTATTGGACCCCCCAAGTTGGATTTGCGACTCTGGAACAAACATACACGTGGTAGGTACTACTAGGGAGTTCAGTTCCTATACTTCTCTGGAAGTACCTTCCAGTGTTAAGCCTGCAGACAGTACCGCTCGACCAGTGGTTGGTAAGGGT
>JAOWBN010006026.1:0-11174 GCA_028565015.1 Pinguicula moranensis | reverse complement strand
ATTGCCAACAACCCAGTACAACATGATAGAACCAAGCATGTGGAAATTGATCGGTTCTTCATCAAAGAAAAATTAAACAGCAGGATGTTGGAACTAAGTCATATAATCACCAAGGAACAAGTTGCCGATGTATTGACTAAAGGTGTTTGCTCCCTAAATCTTGAAAGACTCTGTAACAAGATGGGCTTAGTTGATATCTTTCGCTCATATTGAGGGGGAGTGTTGAAGAATTCAATATGATAATGATAAGAGAACAAAGCACTAATGTGACAAGGACCTAAGAGAACATGCGTGGACAAATTGTCAAGAAGACGGAAAGCAGAGACAAGAAGACGAAAAGCAGAGACAAGAAGACGAAAAGCAGAAAGCAGAAATGTAGCACGCCTATATTTATTGTGTTATACTCATGCGTGTATTCGTCTCTATATAAAGAGAAGTTTCAGTGTAAGATAAAAAGTGAGAAGCATTAAGAATATACAAGTAAGAAGATTTGTCTCGTTTCTCGTTTTACCATTATTTTCAAAATCTATTTCTAATTTTTATTCAAATAATTTATGAATTTAGTTTTTGAATATCTATATATTTAAATAAAAAAGCAACTTAGTGAGTATAGAAAACATCTAAGAAAACAAGAACGTCGCTGGGGAGTCCTCCAAGAGTACAACTGAAGTTGAGGCAGGAAAAGAAGAAAGAGATCAAGCTCAATGAGCTTTGAATGTCTACGCTGCAGCTGCAATGGAAGAATTTCAGGACAAGCAGGAGCATCGAAGGAAAAAGAGTATCGATAAGCTTTACGCGATGGATTGGGATGCAATGACCCCCAAACAGACTGCCATTTTTTCGAAAGGTTGAAGGAACTCGAGAAGGGTATAGCTCCTGGCTCATCTACAGGCAATGATTCAGCGGGAATGCCACCCCATTCATCGGCTATCAGTTATGATATAGCGCACGGACTTTAAGCGCACGGACTGCGCACGAACGCGTGAAATGACGGTTTTGCCCCTGTGTTAAATAGGAGCGCTGTGTTTAACATGAGGGCAAAGCCGTCCTTTCACGTAGTCCGTGCGCAGTCCGTCCGCTATATCTTTTCGGATTGGCTATGGGAGTTAGACTCTAATTTATTGATGTCATTTCAGTGTTTCGTCATTTTGGTGTGTTGTCGTTTTAGCATTTTGTCAGTTTAGTGTGTTGTCAATTCAGTGTTTTGTCAGGCATGTTTGTCTTTAAACGCTTGTCGGTTCAACATGTTGTCATAGCCTTACTTTATCAGTGTCGCAGGCTATGTATCTGGCTTTTGCTTTATTAGTTCCGCAGGCTATGTATCAAGCTTTGCTTTACAATGTCGCAGGCTATGTATCAGGATTCGCTTTATTAGTATCGCAGTCATTACTTAACTGTACTTTATCAGCGTTTAATTCTAACCTACTATACCTACACCCTTTAATTCAAACCTACTATATCTACATTCTTAATTCAAACCTACTATAGCCTACTTCCTTTACTTTAAACCTATTACAACCAACGAATTTACTTCACAACTTCTATATATTTACACTAAGACATCTCAAGCTCAATCTTCATTCTATACAATATGTATCAGCCAAACAACTCTCTAGCTCTAGCTCAAGTTATGATGGCGAGCAGGATATATGGCAGGTTTGGCCTTTATTGTCACGAGGTCCTTAGAGGTCTATCAAAAAGTTCTACTCTAACTTTGGATGCCTTCTCAGTTGTCCATTGACCTCGTTGGGTAAAGAAGCACATTGAGTGAGGTCGTAAGGATGGCCATTCTTAGCTGGTGTTTGTCTACTTCGCCGAGAATCCAACCTACACAGACGAACAGTTTCGACATCGCTTTCGAATGAGACGACTGTTGTTCTTGCGGATGGTGGCGGGCTTGGAAGCTTTCAATCCTTACTTCCAAAGTAGGTTGGATGCAGTGGGTCGAACTAGCATTTCCTCACTATTAAAGTGCACTACCACACTTTGTATGTTGGCTTATGGTGGATGTGCAGATAGCTTAGACGAGTACATTCGAATTGGTGAAAACCAACACTCTCCATTGCCTACACCATTTCATTCGAGGTGTCCTCATAGCATTTGAAGTTGAATATCTTTGCTCCCCACGCCCTGAAGATGTGCAACACTTGAGCGACTAGGGGAGGTGTGTGGATTCCCATGTATATTAGGAAGCGTAGACTGTATGTACTGGACATGGTGTGACTGCCCGAATGCCTGAAGAGGTCATGTGGGAAGACCATGGGGCACCGACAATGATGCTTGAAGTTGCAACATCGATGGATACTTTGATATGGCATGCGTTCTTCGACACTCCTAGGTGCAACAATGATTTGAATGTACTTGGCCGATCACCTCTAGTTGATGCTATATACAATGATCTTGCCCCTCATATGAACTTTATGGTCAATGGTTATTCTTATTATATGAGGTACTACTTAGCCGATGATATATATCTATCCGGACTGGCCCCTATTTGTGAAAAGTATTCCCCACCCGGTACTTTTCATAGGATCGTTTGTTCGTGCCTAGCTAAGATGGTGCAAGAAAAGATATAGAACGCACATTCGACATCTTGTAATGCCAATTTCAAATCATCACAAGAGGTGTACGAGCCTAGAATACCGAGACGATCAATGACATAATGACAGTACGCATCATTTTGCACAACATGATTGTGGAAGACCAGGGCTATGCCGTATATCTGCCTAACTTTGTTCGGACATGAGACTACGAGAATGCACAACTCGAATTTTCAGAGATTGTCGTGTCTACTACACTTCTATCATATTTGTCCCATGTGAAAACCATTAGGGACATATCTAAGGCCAAACTGAGCCACGAGTAGCGAGGTTGTGTATTTTTCACTTTGTGTTTTGCGAAGTTTCAATTTCTTTCAATTGTGTTTTATTTTTTCAATGTTATTTCAGTTGTGTTTCATGAATTTTAAATTTTATTATTTATTCCTGATTTATATTTACCGACTGCAAGGCTTCGAAGATCAGATATTTACGGGGAAAAGACGCGGTTTTGAATTTACCGGCTGCAAGGTTTCAACCGATCTTCCTGGCAGACTATGTCTTCAAGATAAAACCTCCATATAAATTAACTCTGTTCTCCACTCCGCCATCTTACTCAACTCCATTTCCAGTTGTGTAAAGTCATAGATTAAGGATAACATGGTCGAGATTCGCAATACACGAAGAGAGGAGAGTCTTTAGAAGAAGCGACGTGAGGGAATGTAGGAGTAGGGGTGAGCAAAATTACCGGCGATAACCGTAATATCATTTACCGCCGGAAATCGTTACCGTATTACCGTAAATTAATGGTATTTTGGTAATACGGAATGGTAACGGTTTTAATATTACATTACCGTTAAAAAATTGTATGGTAACGTTTTTTTACCATTATTAAAATGGTAAAAATCGTTTACCGTTTTTTGTTTAAAAAAAATTCTTAAAACAAAAAATTCTTATTCAGTTATTCTTTTGGATAAAACAATGAAAACTTCGAAAACTTTTCATTATTGTCTTTAACATCTTATTATGTTTAACGTGAGAACGTTTTTCTCTAATGAACTAGGGATTTACTGTTCATTGAACAGAAATTGAACTTGTTTATATTGTTCATTGCTTGATACTTGATGTGATAATGTTGAATTGTTGGTACTTATTTATGGTATTTATTGTTTGATCATATTTTATCATATTTGTATGGACTACGGTGTTACAGTTTTTTTAAAGTTAATTATAAATAAAATAATAAATGCTATATTGTCAATTTTTTAAATAAAAGAATAATACAATAAAATTTAAATAATCTTTAATGCTCTTTGAGCTAATAAGAAAAAATGTATATAAATGGTTATCATAATTCATATTAGACACTTTAAAAAATTAGCAAAAAATAAAATAAAATAAAATAAAACAATGACAGTAACGGTAAAATACCGTTGCCATACTGTTTACCGCAATACCGTAACAGTACAATTTTTTGGTATTTCGGTACGGTAATGGTAATGAAAAACCATTACCGTTAAAAAATGGTACGGTAACGGTAATGGCCATTACCGTTACCGTTTACCGTTTGCTCACCCCTACACGAACTGTGAAGCATGGCTCGGTTGGTTGAGGTTGGGAGGAGAAATGAAATAGCGCAAGAATTCTTACCACAAGAAATACAAAAAAAGGTAGAACCCACATACATGAATTATTGTGATGAGATGATGTTGGTGAGCCCACCATAAATGGATGAATAATATTAATTTCTTGTGTTTCTTGCACTATAACATCTCGGCTGGGAGTTGGGGTAGAAACAAGGGTTGAAAAATATATTCTCCTAAATTATTTTCGTATTCTCAGTTTAGTAGTTTACAATATATAGGTAAGGAGTTTACGTCCATAGAAGCAATTTTACCTAACATATTATCAACTAAGTTTGTGGTGTCTGATGTACGCGGCCTTATCCTTGTCATTATACAAAAAAGACCGTTTTCATTTTTGCGACCCAGACGGGTATTGATCCTTGGACCTCACAGTTGTAAGGTTTAGTTGTTCAACACTTGAACAACGAGAACGTGATAAGGAGTTTACGTCCGTACGAATACATATTGAGTTTTGGGCTTATGTTGTTGGGCTCGAGGTAAAGCCCAAACAATTCAATCAAAAGATATAAGGACCTTTGAGAACCACATGGCATAAGTTCAACCACCCAACTTATAAGTAACATGTGAGCCCGGAGCCGCCTATTGTCGTGTCATAAAAAAACTGATATTAAAATTTTGACTAGAGTAATCAATATTCACCTTATAAGTTTGGTATATTGCCCGTTAAATCTTCACAAAAGGTGGGGTCAGCATACTTCACTTTATAATATTTTTGAATAGTACTCCTAATTTTATCAGTGTCCCAGTTTTTTTCCTTATAATTATTACGTTTGGTCATTTTAATGTGATTTTTCCATAGTTAACCAAAGTAAGCTAATTTGATCAATCAACGCTCTTCATTAATACCCATATTTTTCTACAAAAAATAGTCCCATTATTAATTTTCAATTATATTATTATTTCAATTTGATAAACAAACCAGAGATTTCATATTTTTGAACAATAATTCTTATTTTGATATTTAAAGCTCAAAATTCAAACTTCATCTTTGGACATTTTACTATTGTCGCCATCCCTCAATTCAAGAGATATGATACAACACAATACACAAATCACACGGTGATTTGACAATTATACCTCATTCATTTTTGTGTCATTATTCGACACGAGAGAATAATAGTAAAATCGCACGCTGTGCAATTTCTAGCGCACAGTGCAATTACTAGCACACAATGCCATGCGCTATATTATTTTTACTCAATTCAACTACCTATTATTGCCTACTTCGTGAATGTAATTATTCGATCTACTACTAGTTTACTTATAATTTCATCATTCATTAATTTGATCAATCTAAAACCAAAGCAATTGGAAGTGAATGACAGAGAAATGACTCTATCAACTCTATAATTAAGAGAGTGTTTTATACAGGTTTTATACTTATAATTAGCTTATAAGAATCTTTTTTCAAAAAATGAGAATAATTTTTAAAAAATATACTTATAATCCAATTATAATTTTAAGAAAGCTGCACAAAACAAGGGCTAAGTTAAAAAGGGACAAGGCAGAAAAGTTAGTGGGTTACAAGAATTGTGTTAAAAAGAATTGTCATTATGATTTCGCCATCACATTCACATCAATCAACAAATTTTATATACTATTTTGGTACCTAAGTAAAAGAAAGAAGATCAAATCTAGAAGATAAGATAAGAATAACCGAACAATAAATAGTTGTGATAAGTAAATATCTAAAAAGGCGAACCATGACCATACTTAAAACAAAAACCTAAGAATGCTCCAGAATTCCTTTTTTTTCATAAGCAATCTAACTTTTAAGAAAGTCCGCTCTTGAGTCTCCTTCGTATGCTTTGAACAAAGCATACGAAATGATCAATTTTTGGGATAAAATGAACTTCAGCTCTAAAGAAAAGTCAGATTGCTCACTGATGGCCTCGATAATTGCCTTGACAATTAAAACATTGCTTTCTTTGTTCGAATGGTGTTAAAGAATCTACACCCAGAATCTTCATAGCTTGTTGATGTCTTGTGAAGATTGGTCGAGATGGTCTGGTTTGTTTAGGGTTTGAACAAAGAAAGCAATATTTCAACTGCCATGAAAATTATCAAGACTATCAATGAGCAATCGGACTTTTCTTCAGAGCAAAAGTTCATTTTATCCCAAAAATTGATCAACAACCAGACTTTGTATGCTTTGTTCAAAGCATACGAAGGAGAGACAAGGGCAAGCTTTGTTAAAAATTTGCTGGACGCTAAAAAAATGAATTTATGGCATCTTACAAATATTTTGGAAACTCTTGCTCGGTTTCTTTAGATAGAAACGATCAAAGAGTGAGATATCATGTAACATGAATGGTCATTGTTGGTTCAAGCGAACAGCAGGCATTTCCTGAGGAGTAAAGGTTGCATGTTATGAGTAAACACCAAATGAACCAAAATGGGGATAAAGTGAGATGAGATACCAAGGTCTGCAGGCAAAACAAACAAGCACATTTGTTAGACTCATGAAGATAGCAAATGCAGAAAGCCGGCAATCATTATCTACTTGCTATTTTTTCTCATATCTACTTGTAAATGCTTCTACCACCAACCCCATCAAGTGTTCTGTCCTAGACAAATCCACTGCTACAGTTGAAAATTCAAGCAAAAATGCTTACATTGTAAATACAATTATGGTAGTGGCCTAGAATGTTTCTAGCTCCAAATTGACAGGAGAATCAGTGAGACATTGAGTTCAATAACATCCTATAACATTACATCACAAGCACGTCGTGACGACTCATTCACTACAACCGGTCAGTTATCACATGGAGACTATGATTAAAGACAGTTTGCTTGTTGTTTAGTTTCAGCCATTTGAGTACTGCTGCTACATGAGATGAGAAACCCAATAACATTCATAGTTCAGTCCCAACAGAGCAACAGAGCAGAGAAATCACCGCAACCAACACAAATGTTTTACTAAATCTGGCAGAACCATTAAGCATATATTGGCTGCTCACACTAATAAAGTAACTTCAATTAACATTAACACATTCCCATATTCCCATATGAAACAAAAGGTAAGAAAAGGTAACCCAACATGAACATGCTCACATCCTTCTTTCTTGTCCTCTTTATCGCTGTAGTGAGGCAAAGGGCTTGTATACGTTAAGTAGGGGTTTAGCAATTGCAGGAAAAGAATGTTGTTATAAATTTCTTGGGCTATTTTGTGAACGATACCGCAAACCGATAAATCATTGATTTTTGGGTTGATTCATAGATCCATGGTGGTTTAGGGAGCTTTGTCAAAGCCATCAGAAAAGTGGGGAAGTGATAACTCACTAGGTCAAAGAACTGGCTGCGCGTCTTGAAAATGGGTTAACGGATTGCAGATTTACAATACAAATTCTATTTATACTAATATATTTGACCTAATGGGCTAGGCCCAATCTGTAAATACATCATAAATATAAATACAAAAATGATTATTAATATGAAGAAACATAATAAATACATCAAACTTACTGTTTGCTGCTCTCATTTGATATATAAGGAGGAGTGTTTGCAAATTTTTGTACAGAATTAATTTTTCAAAATGTCTTTTGAAAAAATGTCTTTTTTATGAAGAAGTTGGAAAGTATTTGCAAAATACGCTTTACTACAATAAAAGTCATAAATATAGTGTTTGCAGAATTATTTCAAAAACTACTTTTCTTAACTTGTAAATGAAAAATGACAAAAATATTCTCGAATAAGTTGTTGTTTTTTTATATTGAATTGTTTATGAGGTTAGGAATGTCTAAAATTTAAATTTTTAAATAATTATAAAATTATCACCGTAAAAAACACTCCAAAAGCTACCGCAAAGATGCTTCTGACTTTTAGGCTTTTTTTACTTATCCACACCAAAAGCCAAAAGCCAAAATTACAAACACTCTAAATAAAATTTTTCACCGCCAAAAGTCAAAAGATGCTTTTTAGTTAGAATTTGCAAACACACCTCGTCTGTGGATCATGTAAGAGTTGAACGTTGAAACTAGGATCAATGACAATTTGGATGTCCAACACGAGTCATCAATCACATAAATTCGCAGCAGATGGGCGAGTCCAGTGGCGCTTGTAACTGCACATTTAAAGATGATGCAGATTTCAGAAATTTGGTATGTAGTATTAGCATTCGAATCTTTTTAAAAGGGGTTGCAGTTTTGGTACATGACAAGCGTATTATCAAGGGGATTATTTAGTTTTCATTATTCCTCCATGATTCAATTAAACTTCTTGTTTTCTGCTCAAATTGACGTCTTTGACCAATTTATTTCATGCTTTTCCATTCCTTTTCACTTACAATCCACTTGTTTCTGGTGCATAAGGTGAAATAATGGGATTTTGTGGATTCCTTGTTAACCACTATCACGAGTTGTTGCACTTCAGGTTCTATCTAGAAACAAAACCAAGAATCCTGTCTTGATGTTAACTTTCTGGCAAAGCCATGGGAATGCCATAGTTCCACTATTTTTGATCTAGGAATAGTTAATCTTTGTGGATGTTTCTGATCATGTTTCCTTCTTGCTTCGGTTTTGCAGGCCAACATTGATGGTGAAAAATGTGCCTCCAGGAGGACAAGAAAGAAGAATGTGAGCATGTTGGGTTATCTTTTGTTTCATATTGGAATGTGTTGATGTTAATTGAAGTTGCTTTATTAGTGTGAGCAGCCAATGTATGCTTAATGGTACTCCCAGCTTTAGTAAAACATCTGCGAGTCTGCTACTTCCTTGGAAGTTGAAACTCATTGATCTTTTCTGCAGACCGAACTACTACCCATTTTGGGTAAAGGGTCAGTATTCAAGACTGAGGAATCCATTTCCAGTCAACTTCAGCATGACTTCACAGCTTCTCATCCTCTTCATTTGATATCAGATGGCAAGCAGAAGCAATCCCCTCTCTGTCCTAAAGATGGCACAAATGCTGTGTGTGATGCCAAATTTGTCCTCCCTGATCTGAATATCCCATTTTATGATCCCACCTCCGTCCTCCTGTTGTTTGCGGATTCAGCTAGAGCATCAAAATATAGTATGGCAAACAATACCTACAAGTGCTAACCTTTGTTTAAAATGAAGTTATAACTGTATGATAGATCTGATTACCAACAGAATCCTGACAGGCCGGAGTAGTTACTTTGCCAGGATCTTCTTCTGATCATTCGTCTTGGTTCAGTTTGGTACTATTGACAGCCGTAGATGAAGTAACATTCCCCTTTTTTTTGTGTCTCAGTTGTCTTGTTTGCCTCAGAGGGCCAAAGCTCAACTTGTTTTTTTGGGTGAGCAGGGCTAATGCTCATATGTAGACTGTAATGTTCTATTCTTGAAAATATTTTATAGAATGTTGTTTGCAGTGTTTAATATCCGTGTGCTTGTATAGTAAAACATCTGTAAATGTTATTGCTCTTTATGTATTAGCTCATGTCTAGAGTTCCGAATTCTAAATATCTTATTCCTCTTCATATCATTCACTCATGTTATTTCAGTTGATGATACTGAAAATTTCATCAACATTCAGTTGGTAGTAATCACCTCTTTTGTGTTCCTTCTTTGCCAATGCATCTCCACAAGCATAAAATTATTTATCAGTTTCAGATGAGCTGGTTCACCTTATCTTAACAGCTAGAGCAAAATTGTCCGGGATTATGGATACAGCAGACCTAATTTTGATTTTAGGCTAATTATTCGGGAATTGGAACAATTTTTCGTTCCCAAAAAGTTTCGGTCCGGGAACAGGAATAGCCTATTCCTGGATCGAAATTCTGAATAACTGTGAAACTTATATTATAAGACAGACCCAAATAAATGATTATCGGTGTTCATTATATTGGTGACGATGGTAGCCCAATCGGTATTAAAATCATTATTAAATAAACAAATTTAATTATTAATTAAAATATAACTAATTTTGTACCGCCCTATTTCTATAGCAAAATAAGGGAAATATTTAATAAACCCAAAATAGGTTGAAAGCTTTTGTATGAAATCATCTTAAAATATATTTTAAATTAATATTATATTAATTAAAACTATTTTAATTAATTTAAATTTTCCTTAGCCAACAAGAAGGTTGAGAGAGAGGGAGATTTCAAACTCAGGAAGAGGAGAACTTATACACATTATTTTTTCAACTTTTGTATATTATGAAAAAGTAAAAATTAATTTCTTTGGTTTGGGGGCGGCGGCCCCCACTCCGTCATGGAGAAGGATAAGAAAAAAATTTAATTATCCTCCAGTTATCATTTATATATATTTTGTGATCAAATGGTTCTGAACAGAGGATTGTTTCTTAACCAACGATCTCCTACGAACCGAACCACTATCTTTTCCCTCCTCCTCTCTTCTCGCATATTCACACACAGACACACTGTTCTTCGTCAATCGCCATGGCCGTGCTTGCGTCGGCCGCAATTTGCGCGGGGAAAATCCCGTCTCTGCAAAGCTTGTCTTATGAGGAAGTTTCCCGTCAGCAGAGTCTCTTCTTATCGCTCTCCTCAATTTCTCCTCGTCCATTTAAACCAAGTACTGTAACAGTTCAATCCAGGAAGAGATTCAACGTTTATGCGAAAGCCACAAAATCTGAATCAGGGGGTAACACGACGCTCGTTGTTGCGGTTTACAAGCCCAAATCATATGAAGTTCTTGTATCGGATGCTGCGACTTCACTTTTTTATGCCCTCCAAGACGGGAGAACCCGGCTTGAAATCGAATTCCCGTAAGTAAATATTTATATCTTCTTCAATTAGGGTATGCATTTTATTAATTTGTGTTGCAATTTGTCTGTTAGATGGCAGGAAAGAATAGGCATTTGTTGTTTTGTAGAAGCTGTTTTCTATTTTTGAGTGATTAATAAGTGTTAGGCGTAATTTAAATGTTTATCAAGTGGAATTGTATGATATGAATGTGCTTGCTTGAGTCTGTTATCATTTTGCTCGGACTAACATTTACATATTTGCTTTTGTATTGATGTTTGTTTGATTAATCACCAGCCCACTGCCTAGCAGCATTTCTTC
>JAOWBN010006005.1:0-11175 GCA_028565015.1 Pinguicula moranensis | reverse complement strand
ACGTTAATTTCATTATGAGCTTTGAGAGATATCTCTTTGTTTATTGAATTCCTATTCTAAAGAGAATTAGGTTGCATGTATCTTAGAGTACATGTAAAGGTTGATTATATGATACTCGTATTTATCATAAAATAGATCGTAGGATAGGCGTTTGATTGAACCTCTAGTTTACATTCGTTTCTAGCGTCGTAGTTAGCTAGGGGTTGATGTTCCATGTTTGATTGAGTTTTCTACAACATAATATGCTTCTTCCATCTCCAATCTTTTCCATCCTTCTATTTCGTGTAACTTTTTGTTAGGTTGTACAATCTATCCCTTGTATTTTTGTTAATTTCGAAATTTGCCTAATTCGTGCGTTTCTCTTGATACAATAATAAGTTCTCAACTCCACGTTTATATTCCGATAGAAAAAATTCATATCACATCTCAAGGATGAAGTCTGTCCTTAAAGATATCTTCTATATTACTGGATCAACCAGGGAACAGTTGGACAAATCTCCATTCCTTGAGAGACTTGAAAAGAAGAATTACGAGGTAGTCATCCCACCGAACATCATCTATCTAATTACTACTAATCTTCAACTATGTGTCTTAACTATCCTTTTGAAAGTTTATCTCGTATGTTCTAAACTGCATTTATATTTTTTTTATCCACTTTCAGGTTATTTTCTTCACTGATACAGTAGATGAATATCTGGTGGATTACGAAGACAAGAAATTCCAGAACGTATCAAAAGATGGTTTGAAACTCGGGAAGGATTCAAAAGACAGAGAACTTAAGGAGGACTTCAAGGAGTTGACCAGATGGTGGAAACTGGATCAAGCATATCTACTGGAGGTTTCTTGCAGTCAGTTTTAATGGTCTACTTTTGGTGTTGCAGAGGTCTGTGGCATCAACAAGCCAAAGAACAACAATCCGGTTTGTAGATCTTAAATTTAGAAGATATTGCTTACCGCTGATGGTGCATGATCAATTTAATGGGTTCCATTATTCCATTTAGTATGGAGCTCAAAATGTGTACCTTGTTTTTAATACTGAAGTTTTGATGCAATTTTGGCAAAGATGATAATCAGTTGAAGCAGTTTCGGAAGTCATTCTTGTTAGTTATATTTAGCTAACAATTTGATGGTTAAAATTTGGAAAATCTACACTATTAGTTAAAAACTTCAAATTAGAGAATTGAAGGGTAAGATGGACATTTAACATATAATTGATAACATGGATCTGAGTAATATGTTCTAATCTCGCATCACCAAACAACATATAACTTTTGATGCAATTCGGACACCATAAAATAGTGTGTATCAAACAATAGCCGAATTACGAATTACGATACGAAGGCTAGAGTTATCCACGAAGCAGGATAAAAGTTGTTTTGCTGCCAAACTGACCCTAAAAATGTTTGATTCATTAGTTCTTAGGATTAGATTTTCGAGTTTAGGGTTTCTTTAATTGGTTCTTTATTTCTTTGGCCTACTATTTTATTCTTCAATTCTTTAGTTATCGTTATCATATAATGAATAATTTTTAGTATTTGAAATGTTGTTGCAAGTCTTTTGAATAACCATGGATATTTTGGGATTATTTAATTGTTTACGAGGGTCAGAATGTCTGAAATTTAACCTTCAAAATTATAAAATTGTCACCGCCAAAAGCACTCCAAAAGCTACCCCAAATATGCTTGTGGTTTTGGGGCTTTTTTTTTTACTTCTACATTGCCAAAAGTGTTGGGTTTCAAGGGCATAATTTCGAAAAATTCGAATTTCACAAATCCGAAGCAATAACCAAAATCAAACCCATAAATACGTGTAATTCATGCTCTTGGTAAAGAGATAGCCAAACCTACCTCGATTATGGTTTGATTTGAGACGAGTTGTACAAATCCAGTGAATTTCCCGTGCTCAATCCGTGGATCACGCGAATCACCAAAGGAGGAGATCTCCACCAATTTCACTCCTTGATGAGCTGAAGAGGGCTGCTAGACCCTCAACGACTCAATTCTGGCGACCACGGCGGCGCAGAAGTGAAATCAAGGGGTGATCGATTTTGGTTCGAGAAGTTGCGCGAAGGAGAAGACGACGAAAAAACACTCTCTACCATGAAATATAATTTCACGATATTTAAAACTTAAGTCTTTGGGCCATTGGGCCCAATTTGATTTATTCACGTTGGGATCGAATAATTCGAGCCCATTTTCCATCCTCCACGCGTTGGGCTTGATTAAATCAAGCCAGTAGCCCTAAATTGAGTCGGTCCCACCTAGGCTCAATTTCTTCTCGTATCCAAATTATCGAATTAATTAATCCTAATTAATACGTCTCGACCCGAACTCAATCTGTTCCCGAAATTAATTATGTCTCATATAATTAATTCTTTATGCTTCAGTTCGTCAAAAACCAATGTTGAGGTTCTTGAGCCCATTTTTGAAATTTTTGGATTCCCCAAATCGAAACAAAATCGAAAGTAAAAACCCAATTAAAACGTGTAATCCATGCTCAAGGTGAAGAGATTAGCATACTAACCTGGATTTTCGATCTAACACTCGTGAAAATACATGGACCATGAATCACGAAAGTCACCAAAATAGAAGAACTCTATGAGTTCACACTCTGGCAAATGGAAGCAAGAGCTGCCACACCCACAACGGTACGGAGAAGTCACGGTGGCAAGCTCGATTGCATTCCTTTCTTCGTGACTCGCGGTTGTCGTGAAATCCATTTGAGAAGAACACGGCATATCGAAGAAGCCGAAAATTCGAAATCTTATCTCTTTCTTCAATTCCTGCGGCCTTTTATATTTTAGGCTATTGGGCCATTGGGCTTGAATTAAATCGAGCCCAATGACTTGATTTCACTTGGACTCGATTAATTCAAGCCCATTTACCGTCCTTTGTGTCCTGTCGAGCCCAGTGGCCGTAAATCGTGATCCTTTAATCTCAATTAGTATTAATTCTTTCATCACTTAATATCCAATCATTTATGTCAAGCATAGGAATGTGTCATCCTTGACCATTAATTACTTTCTTGATCTTCAATACATAATTGTTAATATGTGACTATCCCATAATCACAAATGCATGCTTAATAATTATCACTGCATCAAGGGGCCCAAGGATATTAATAATCTCATCTGAGATGAGATGGACAAAAGTATTATCTTGATAATTCATAAATTCCAGCATGAATCGTGCATATTCGAAAAACTTATCTTTATAACCCCTCAGTTAAAAGGAGCATTTGATAACCTCACATAATACACATTCATCACAAAAAATTATGAATATCTCATATAACTGAATTAATACTACATGACTTTCGTATCTATATCCCTATTTTGCCTGCCTCGCAACAGATTTATATTTTGCTTCAACGGTGGAATCAGCCGTAGAAATCTGTTTTGAACTCTTCCAACAGACGACACCACCATTAAGTATATATACATAACTTGTTTATGATTTGAGTCATCCCGATCGGTTTGAAAGTTGTCATCACATTGCCCCGTAGCTATTAAATGCTCATCTCCACCATAGAATCCTTCGTTTTTTCATTGGAAAAAAAACTATTGAGCTCCCACTCAATTTCTTGTAAACACAAAGTTCTTTTGGGTTTCTAATGAATCCAAATTCTTGACTTCATCATCGAACCTCATGTTCCAAGTCCGAGATACATGCTTTAGTCCATAAATGGACCTATTAAGCTTGCATACCTTTTCAGATCTTTTAGGATCGACAAAACCATCAGGCTATGCCATATACACATCCTCTTCTAGAACCTCATTTAGGAATGCGGTTTTGACATCCATCTATCAAATTTCATGATCATAAAAATGCAGCAATAGCTAAAACGATCCGAAGTTACTAAAACTTGGCCACTGGTGCAAATATCTCCTCATAGTCTATCCCTTCGACTTGAGTAAACCCTTTCGCCACCAAGACGGGCCTTGTACACGGTGCAGCTTATTCTATTTCCTCGCTTGAAACTCGCTCAACTTTGATTTGACCCAAAGTTTCTAGTAGTGGATCTTGAATTTTTTTAAGAATGATCTTGCTCCCACTACTTTCCTTGGAAAGGAATTTCTCCTCCAAGAATACACCATGTCGGGTAACAAACACTTTTTTATCCGACCTCTTATAGAAGTAGTAACCATTGGTTTCCCTCAGGTATCCAATGAAGAAGCATTTGCCAGCTTTAGAACGAAGCTTGTCAGGCATCAGTCGCCTAACATAAGCCTCGCAGCCCCAAATCTTTAGAAAATACATTTCCATATCTATTGAAATCATCAGTAAATATAATGAAGTACGAATACCCATGTATCGCACTTGTCCTCAGAGGACCATATATGTCTCTGTGTACTAATATACTAACTATCCGGGCACAAGAGTCTTTAATTTTGGCATAAACATGTTGCCAATTTAAAACGATGGCATAAAAAGTTGCCATGAATCGATAAACGGCATAACATATAGCCAATAATTAATAAACGACTCAGCAGGCCATTGGATGAAGTCTCGAGATGGCATCAACTGCTCGAGGAGTGGATCTGGTCACGTAGATGACACTTCAAGATTGAATATGTCATACTACTCAATAGAAATAATTGCATGAGATGTGATTATTTCATTACGTATTTATTTATTTATTCATTTAAATGCTTTCTCTGTGCTCTTGAATGTTTATGTGATTTAACTTCAGTGTCAAAGCATGAATCATGTCTCTATAAAAATTAAGATGTAATGCACTTCCTAGTCTATCCTCTTCAAACTACTGGAATAGGGTTGACGTGATCCTAGTCAGTATGCATCTCCTTATATCCTTTAGGAGTTGAGGTCGTGCGGGGCACATAGAATATGTTTGTCTAATAGGGCTACCGGACCGTGTTAGAGTCCTAGTGCAAGGTGTTAACATACACGGGGTGTAGTTAACAAACTGAGAGTCATATGCGAGGCATATGATTAACCGGGATGGTTTACCTAAATAAATCCATTCCAAGTTTACGCCGACGTTGGCTTGGTCTGGTGAAATATGGATCTCAGGCCTACTACATAGAGGGACACAATCATATATGTAGTGGGGGTTCAGTACTATATTTTGAGCTGAACACAAAACATGAAATTGTACTAAATCTTTGCATTTGTTTGATGTTTTGTAGATGATGACAACTAAGATCCCGAATGCGTATCCCCTTGCATCTGTCTTGGAATAAAACAAACTCAATGATTCCAATTTAATTGATTGGTACCGTAACCTCAAAATTGTTTGAAAACTTCAAAAGAAGTACCATGTCCTGGATGTACCTGTTCCTCTACCTCCCCCTGTTACTACTTCTCGTACTGAGATGGATCAGTATAAGAAGAAAGTCAATGAGGCTAATGAGATAAGTTGCCTCATGCTTGTATCCATGATACCTGATCTTCAAAAACGTTTTGAAGATTGAAAAGCTTACGATATGATATGCGAGCTCAAGAATATGTTTCAAGAGCAAGCGCGCTGTGAGCGATATCGTATAGCTAAAGAACTTTTTGAATATCGGATGACTGAGGGGGCCTCAGTTAGTGCCCACGTTCAGAAGCTCATGGGTTTAATATAGCAACTTGGGACGTTGGGTTCTACCATCGACAAAGAACTCTGCACCGATCTCATTTTACATTCCCTGCCATCGAGTTTTTCAATGTTCATTATGAATTATAATATGGCAGAAATTGTGAAGGAGTTGAATGAGTTGCATTCGATACTCTCTACGACTGAGACATCCATCAGGGGGAACCTAATGTATTATTGGTGTCAGGACATAGCGGGGTGGTTAACAAGAAAAAAAAAGGAAAGGTACAAGGGCAACTAAAAGGTAAAAGGCAAGGGTAAGGCTCCGACTGGGAGCAAAAGCATACCCGAACCTAAAAAGATTTAGACACCAACTCCGGACACTGTTTGTTACTTTTGCAATGGCAAGGGACATTTCAAACGGGAGTGGCCAAAGTTTCTGGAAGAGCGGAGGACTTTGAGAATGTCATTTTCTTCAGGTATTCACATTGTTTAAATCAATTTTTCTCTTACATCTTCTACCTCTTGGGTTGTGGAGTCAGGAGTCGGTGTTCATATTTGTTCAAATGTGCAGGCACTAAAAATGAGTAGAAAGTTAGCAAAGGGTCAAATGTAATTTAAGTTCGGTAATGGCGTGTTTGTTTTAGCCATTGCAGTTGGGGACTTAGAATTAATTTTACCCAGTGGGCATGTAATGGAACTTTTGAATGTATATTACGTTTCGTGTGCTAGCCGAAACATTATGTCTGTATCTCGACTTACTTCTATGGGATATAAGTTTGTCATGGAGGACAAATATTGTACCATTTTTCGGAATGGTTTATGTTATGCTAGTGTTCCGTTGTTTAATGCTCTTTATGTGGCTGAACAAGGAACACCCACATACAATGTGAATACTAAATGACTCAAATCGAACGATGATAACTCAACCCTCTTATGGCATTGTTGCTTAGGTCATATAAACGAGAATCGTATCAAGAAGTTCCAAATGAGTGGACTTCTGAATCACTTTGATTGAGAGTCAATTGATAGGTGCGAATTTTGTTTACTTGGGAAGATGATCAAGTCACCTTCTAATAAGGTCGCTGAGAGAGCCACTGAGCTGTTAGCATTAGTGCATATAGGCGTGTGTGGTCCTCTAAGAACAAGTGCAAGAGGTGGGTATTCGTACTTCATTATATTTACTGATGATTTCAGTAGATATGGCTATATGTATCTGATGACTCACAAGGCTGAATCCTTGGAGAAATTCAAAGAGTTCAAGAATGAAGTCGAAAATCAATTTGGGAAGAATATTACGGCACTGCGATCGGATCGTGGTGGTGAATACCTGAGTTTTGAGTTTCGTGATCATCTTAAAAAATGTGGAATAGTTCCACAGTTGACTGCATCTGGAACACCATAGTGGAATGGTGTGTCCGAACGCAGAAACCATACATTGACGGATATGGTACAGTCGATGATGAGTCGGGTCGAATTATCTTTATCCTTTTGGGGATACGCCCTTCATACGGATATTTTCACCTTAAATAGAGTTCCCACCAAATCTGTAGACAAGACTACGTACGAGGTATGGACAGGGAGGGTCCCTAACTTGTCGTTTCTCAAGATTTGGGGCTGCGAAACGTATGTTAGGCGACTGATACCTGACAAGTTTGGTACTAAGTCTGACAAATGCTTCTTCGTAGGATACCCGAGGGAAACCAAGAGTTACTATATGAATTAATCAAAACTCTAAATTAGTCCATAGTCTTAAGTTATTAGCAAAGAAACAACTAGATGACTATATGGACTAGCATGTAGATTAATGTATGATCATGTTTCACAGATCATTGATATGGGGTATCTATTTAATCACATGAATTATGAATGTACGGGGTACATGAGTATTAGACTTGACCTATATTGACTCGTTGTATGGATTGTGTTTGTGTCATTAGTAAAGTCATATAATATTAATTCAGTTATCTGAGATATTCATAATTCTAGGTGATGAATGTGTATTACGGGAGGTTATCAAACGCTCCTTTTAACCGAGGAGTTATAAAGGTAAGTTTTCCAAATATGCACAACTCATGCTGGAAGTTATGAATTATCAAGATAATATTTTTGTCCATCTCACTCGGATGAGATTATTAATATCCATGGGCCCCTTAATACAGTAATAATTGTTACGCATGTATTTGTAATTATCTTACCAAATTTCACTACAAATACTATTTAATCATCTTAATAAATTTGATTGTAAATACTATTTCAATAAAAAAAATTTATAAGTTTATCAAACACACAAAAATTACAAAATTAAAAGTAGTAGGATAAGTAAAATGAGAAGTAAAAGAAAAGGTAAAAAGAGTTAAGAACTATGGAAATAAAATAGGGACTCGGGCGGATGTGCAACGAGGATTTTCTGTTCTACCGATAGGGTTTCTTATATTCTTTAAATATGTGTACGGTATGAATTAAGATTGAAAAAGTTTCAGCAAACATCACCCAATTCTATAAAATGTACCAAACGTAGTAAACATTAACTATTCCGATTTAATAGAAATAAAACTTTTGGAAATTTATACAAAATTATATTTTTGGGCATAATAAAAATATGCAACAAAATAGAGGGTTAAAAATATAAAGAGGTCCTGGACACAATTAGGCTCTGTTTTGCGCAGACCTTCTTCTACTTCTTCTATTACTTCTTCTTATTTTTAAGAGGGTTGGTATTTTGCGCAAGTACTTAAAGGATATTTTTTTTTAGAATAGGGGTGGCTTGGAGGGTCCGGAATTTTTCGGAACCACCGTGCTGGAGCCCCTCGCCGGAGCGCCGCCGTCGGCCGCCACCCCCCGCCATGCTGGAGCCCCGCCAAAATGTCGGAATTGAGGTACTTTTTTTTTAGAAGAAAAAAAAGTATGTCAGGAGGTGCTTATTTTTTAGAAGGTTTACCTTCTTATAATAAGAACAAGTAGTAGAAGGTTAGCTGCGCAAAACACTCTTTTTTTACAAAAAAGTTGCTTATAATCCAATTATAATTTTAAGAAAACTGCGCAAAACGGGCCCTTATTGCACCACAGAATACTCCAAAAAACCCTCGTTTTCTTTAGTTTTCAAGATTATCTTGATAATTTGGTATGAAACAATTTAGAGTGAAATTCATGAGTCGGTATTCAAAACGTGGTTTCATTTTAAATCCCAGTTTGAACTCTTTAATTTGCAATCGTTGCTTTCAAGTTTTCCCAAGTAGAATCACTTTTTTAATTTGAAAAGAGAACTTTTTATTTATGTTTCTTTGCATTTAACGTATTTAAGACCCAATTATAAAAGTATCATTTTCGCTATAAAATGAGAGTTGTTTGAGACTATTTTACTTACCAACACCATTTAAAAAGGAGAAACTACTGCAAACACAGCCTACCCGATAACTAACCATTTCAAAAGAAATTCATGATTCTAGTTTCACAAGAATGGCATATAACTCAAGGCTATCACTACAAACACCACAGAAAGCAACAGAGAGATGAGACCGACGATCAACTTCCATGGAAAACTTGCGAGAACATAAGAGATTATGGTCAAATAAGTATTTGTTAATCTATTCCCTTTAAGGTAAATCTTCACGAATAAAAAAAAAATAGATTCGTTCCGTTTCGTTTCTTCAGATTTTTGTATTCGTAAGATTTCTTAGGAAATGAATCTTTACGGAAGAAACAATTTTTTTTACTATATAATGTCACAAATATTCTGAATTCAAGTTTTCAATGTGCGGCTGATGTGGTCTCTGTTATGTAAACCAAAAAATATTGTTGATTGTTGACAAAATGTTTACAATTAACAATTACATGTGCCAATCCGTTTGGTTGTATGTGTTATTATGTGTTTTTGCTAGAATTTGTTTCAATACGTGAAAGTTAGATTTTCCTAAGAAATTTTCGGTTATATAAATGTGATGATTATGAGCCTAGCGAAATTTTCGCAGAAAACCTAATTTTAAAATTCTACCTAATGTCATTCTTAAAATATATGCAAAAATGGCACCCCCTACTCTAATAAACGAGCTCTCTTCCAGTGATAAGTTAACTTGATTGAACTATGACATATGGTCCAGGAAGATTTAGTATCTCCTGTACGAGAAAGAAGTTATTGACCATATAACCATGATAGAACCCGCAAAAACCTTACCAACCTACGAAGCATGGGCCAAAAAGGATCACAGTGTATGATATGCTATGTTGTACTGCATGCATGACGACCTGATTGGCACATACGATATGGAGCCCACGGCCAAGTCCATATGGGACAAACTCAAGGAGAAATATGGCCAAACATCAGCTACAAGGCTCCAAACATTGCACCTGAATTGACTTCAGTACAAGATCGATTCGAGTTGACTTGTACTTGAGCACCTCCGCATTATGAGTACCATGCCACGTCAAGCTAGCGGGATCGATATTTATGAGTTTGAGCAGGTGAACAATGCGATCCGTTCACTACCTGATGAAACGGAAGACGGATGTTGGACTCCCTTCAAAACTCTGATGAATCATGATGTGAACATCAAAATATTCTCTAACATATCCAAGCATCTCGAGCTTGAAAACAAAAGCTTGCGAGCTTCCACACCCCCTGCCAAAGTTTTTGCAACTCATGAGGGAAACTCTAAGAGGAACAAGAAATTTGGTAAGTCAGCGAACAAGACTCAGAAATCCGTTCAAATAAAGAAAATCACTAAACAGCCCAAGGCTAACATCCCCAAAAATATTGCACGTACGAAATACTATAACTGCGAAAAGAAGTCACTACTCTCGAGAGTGTTCCGTGCCTAAAAAGGTACCTTACTCTTCAAATAATCCCAAGTTATGCGTTTGCTCGAATGCCTTAGTTGCTAACTCCTTTCCTAAATGGATAGTTGAATAAGGAGCATCCCAGCACATAGTGCATGACCGTACTGGATTTGTCGAGTTTCATAACTGTGGTGCTGAAATAAGAAGCGTAACCATAGGGAACGGTAGCGAAGAGGACGCCATTGGTATTGGCACGTACAAACTCCAGCTTCATAGCGGGAACATATTGCTATTACACGACACAATCTATGTGCTGGAAGTCTGTTGTTGTTTAGTTTCAGTTGTTTCTTTGCTACAATTAGGTTTTTCATTTAATTTGTCTTAGTGGATTGAAAATTGAGTACTGTGACGATGTGTTTGGTCACTGATGTGAATCAAATATTACATTTTACTTAGACGATTTCATGATGATTTTGTATGATTTACACTCATTTATGTAGTATCTAATGTTTTATGGCATGATTTATGCTTTGGTAGTGTTCTATGTGTAGGTAATGATCGTTGGACGAAATTGACGATTTTTGAGTAAGGCACCAACAGAATTTTTAGTGTTAATGCCTAACTTCGAAAAATTAGAACATGATATAGGAGTATCCAATATATATACATCAAAGATACACATGCAAGGTTTGGAAGAAGGACTACAACTTTTATGAAGAACACTTTCCCAGATTGGGACTTTAAAGGAGACAAAATCAAGCTTGAACTTCAGTCAGCAAAACTGTGTAGTAACTATTCCGTTATGCGCAGTCTACGTTGGTGGGCCATAAGTTGAGATACAAAGATCAGATTGGAACATGC
>JAOWBN010005994.1:0-11175 GCA_028565015.1 Pinguicula moranensis | reverse complement strand
GAGCATTGTGCTCTTGTTAATTTCATGTATACTGGATGATGAAAATCATTTTGTTCCTTGAGTTTTAGATATGTATATTATGGATCATTTGGATTGATGATTCAAATTGTGAAACTCCATAATTTTATCAAACTCTAAATTAGTCACTAGTCTTAAAAAGTCATTCGCAAGGGAACAACTAGATGAGTAAATCGACTAGCATGTAGATTAATGTATGATCATGTTTCACATATCATTGATACGAGGTATCTGTTTAATTACATGAAATATGAATGTACGAGATACATGAATATTGAACTCGACCTATTTGACTTGCTGGATAGATTGTGTTTGTATCATCAGCAAAGTCATATAGTATTAATTCAGTTATCTGAGATATTCATAATTTTGGGTGATGAGTGTGTATTACGTGGGGCTATCAAGCGCTTCTTTTGATCGAGGGGTTATAAAGATAAGTTCCCGAATATACACGATTCATGCTGGAAGATATGGAATATAAAGATGATACTTTTGTCCATCTCACATTTGAAATGAGATTATTAATATCCTGGGCCCCTTAATGCAATAATAATTGTTACAAATGCAATTTGTGATTATGAGATAGTCACATATTAACAATTACTTACTGATATATCAAGAAAGTGATTATGGTCAAGGATGACACATTCCTACGCTTGGCATTAAATATTGGATATTAAGTGACAAAAGAATTAATACTAAATGGGATTTATAGGATCAAAATGTATCTATATTAAATCGGATCATAATGCATTGCTAGATGCAGCTTATGATAGTATCGATTCAGATATAGATCCTATCAGATCGCTCTATTTGGTGAATTGAAGAATTAAATAATTAATTATGTGAGACATAATTGGTGAATTTCACAGACGAGATTAAATTAGAATTCGGTGGGACCACCCAATTCAATTGTATTTTTGGATTTAATGAGATTAAATTCAAGTTATTAGTTTGCAATTGGGATCGAATTAAATTCGAACCCAATATCACTTACAAACCAAATTTGAGCAGTGAGATTAAATGAAGCCCAAATGAATTAAAGTGAAAAATGGGCTTCAAGCCCAAATGAGATTACTTAATCTCATTTCATTTGGTCGAACAGAAAAGAGGACGTACGAGAGTTTTCTTCAACGAACGAGAATTCAATCGAATCTTTCCAAATTCGTCATGAACTTCAATTTTGCCGACGAGGTTGCCGAAAACCGGTCTAGCAGCCAAATTTTAGTCACGCTAGGGAGTGCTCCGAGTAGTGAACTTCCTTATTGGGTTTCCGTGATCGATTCCCATGGATTGTTCGTATTTTTTGGCGGGTTTTCTATTCTACGGCAAGATTGAGGTAAGTAAGCTCACCCTCAAGCTCATATAACACGAATTAATAGTTATTTGGGTCTGATTTCACATATGGTTCGATTGTGAACACGATCAAAAATTTTAGAAATCGGCCCACTTGATCCTACACACCAATCCGCATATCAACAAGAGGCTCCACGCCCAAGAGTACACATGTGAAGACAGAATCACTTACCCCTACCCCACTAGCCACCTCAAAAGGAAAATGTAAAATCCTTGCACCCAAGGAAGTGCCCCATCTCACCAATGTGCAGGTACCAGTGAACACCCTGAAGGCAGACCACCAAACTAAAAAGGATCATTGGCGAGTGGTCATGGACCACACATACAATTGCTTTGTGACCATCTACACCAACTTGGTTCTGATGGCGGCTACTCAAGGCATTCACTATCTAGTGAGCCCACTACCACCTCCACTACTAAAAATCACACCACATGCACGAGCTCCTATGATTCCAGAGGAAGAAGATAGTGACGATGAAAAGGAATCCTCGGCCTCTGACGACATGGAACGAGTAGATCTTTCAGGTTCAGACTGAGCCCCACCAACTGCCTTAGGGGAGTAATGCTCTTACTTTCCTTAACTTATCTCTCCACCAAGGGCAATGTCGGATTTAAGTTTGGGGAGGTCAGGGGTTGCATGTGTATCATCTATTCTAGTTGTTTTCTTATCTTTTGAACTTGAACTATTTGTTTGATTTATGCGTTAAATTGTTTGCTTTCATTTAGTTGGACTATATTTTCTTTGATTTTGATCTAGTAGCTTTGTGTTTTGTCTGCCTATTCAGTTGATTCCCTTTAAGGTCACTTTGCACAAAAACAATATATTATATACACTAGGTAAATGGACTTTTAGGTAAGATTACATGTTAGCCGACGAACTAGCGAGTGGCGCATAGTGGGGATCGGGTAGATAGAAAACAAATGTGAATGTAGTCATAGGTTGAGGGATTCATCAAGAAGTAGCTCCTTTGAGCCTAAACAAATGCAGGACATGTTATGGATAGGGAAAAATAAAAGCAAAAAAGCCAAAATGAAAGAGAATTGGGGAAGTTAGCATTTCTGTATGTACACACACAAAAATCAAAAGGTTACCCAAAAAAGATGGTTGTTTGGTTTTATTGCTTTTCATCATAAAATAACAATTGCTTGACGACCAATTGCTAATACCTACGCTTGTTCGATATTCGAGAGATGAGAACTTAGCTCATGGTAAAATGAACCTTGAAACTTAATCATGCGAGATTTGAGAGATGAGCATTCATGAGGACAATGCCATTGTTAGTCATGAGGTGAATGCCTCTCAATAGGTTGTGCGAGATTTGAGATATGTCTACGACCATGTTGAGCTAGGATTTTTGGAGATTGTGAGTCTTGGTATGTTTAGGTGCGAGATTTGAGAGATGAGTACATACATACCGCATGAGATGAGCTAATTTCTAGAAAAGTTGATGTTCAAAAGAAGAAATCCAGCGGATAACCAGGTTTTGAGTCTAACAAATAAGCTGATAATCCATCCTCATATGCATGCATGTAGAGGTGAAGTCACTACCCTAGATCTCTATCCAATAAGTTAATTCTTTAATTTGTATTCGTTAAACAACGAAAAAATACAAAAGAGATTTTCTTAGTTTAATTTATTTTCATGTCTTAGAAGTTAGTGTAGTATTAAACTGGATTGTTGATTGTCCAAATTGCACGCAAATGAGCTACATTTGGTGCTCTACACAATGGCCTCTAATTATATAAGAAAACAAGAATATTTGTAAACTATTTTCTGTCTTTTGAAACTGCCGCAAGATCGCCATATATGTTTTTTTCAGATAAATATAGTGTCCGGAATTATTTTGGACTTAATAATCCATAGGTTTAATGCAAAGCGATCAGTGCACATGAACAAGATAAGCTTGAGCTTTTAGCCCGCGGTCCTGACCCCAAAGTATTGTCTACACCTACTGAGTATTGAACCCCAGACCCCATGCTCCATACGAGACTTAAGTATAAGTCCTCCACCACTAAGCCAATCATTTGTGGTAAAGACCGCCTATATATGTACAACACACCGCACACACTTCTACGACCATTAGGGTTTAGAACTCCCAAACACTAATTATCGACTAATGCTAATACTAACTTAACATGTAAGTTACATATATGCCCTTAAAGGCTGTAACTTGACAATAATAAAAACATCACAAGAAATAAGTTCGTATACACTCATATTACTCCTCCTTATCAAGTTGGAGCATAAAGATCAAGATGCCTAGCTTGGGCATAAAGATTTGAAACTTATCCTACAAGTTGTTAAGAGGTAAGAACGTAGGCAAACTTGATAACCCCTTGCTTCATTTCATTGAGTACAAAGTGACAATCAATTTCAATATGCTTCTCACGCTCATGAAAAACTAGATTTGTGTCAATGTGCTTGGCCACTTTGATTGTCATAATGAATACGCATGGGATCAGACTGACTTACACCAAGAGAACTCAAAAAACCGTGCAACCATTTTAGTTCTCATGTAGTTTGCGCCACGGATCTATATTTGGCTTTAGATTAAGAGCGATACACAATGACTTGCTTCTTGGTTTCCCAGGAAATAGGTGAATTGCCAAGAAACACAATGTATCATGTAACCGGCCTTCGAATAACAGGGCAACTCGCCCAATCTGAAGCACAATAAGCCGAGGGCCAATGTGATCCACGTGAACTGAGGAGAATGCCTTGTCCGAGATGCCCATTTAGATGCCTCACAACTTGAGAATATAACCTTGATGTTTAGTCGTAGGTTGGTAGGTCCAGTTTATACCTACTTATAACAAGCCTCTTTAGCTTAAAAGTTGCAACTCCTCAATAGAACAATTGCTTTTACATATTCATTTCTTTCTTTATGCAAGGATTTAACATGAACACCATAAGAATGCGAAATGATCATTGGATTGAGGACACAACCCCATATTCTACAGGCTGAATTCTCAAATGCAAATCTGTCCGCTGTATGTTGACAAAAAAACAGAGAACCCTACTTGCACAGTAATTAATGGATGGACGATGGTGCCCCTGGTTGCAGAAAATATCTGCGACAACTTCCTTTATAGGCTATGGACTTGCACTGAATTATACAAGGGTTGAAATCTCACCCATCCGCAGAGCAAAGGAGAAAAATGAGGTTTTGGGAGAGCAAAAGGAGACGAGCGTATGGCACCAAGGGAGTATCTGACCTATGGCTTTTATCTTCATTTTTCGTAGGGAGGCTTGTATCTCGATTATGAGATAAACCCTTTTACTAGGGCAAGATGTATAACTATGTGCATTTTGTATGATGAATGTATTTTGAATGTTTAGTTGTTAGTTTAAATGCCATAGTTGTTTGGTTTTATTGCTTTTTATCATAAACTAACAATTGTTTGACGACCAATCGCTAGTACCTAAGATTGTTGAGATTCGAGAGATGAAAACTTAGCTAGATCACTGTTAAAACCAACCTTGAGCCTTAAGAATGTGAGATTTGAAAGATGAGCGCTTATGAGGACAATGCCGCTATTAGTGGATTTCATGAGGTGAATGCCTCTCAACGGAGTTGTGCCAGATTCGAGAGATAAGTGCGAACATGTTGAGGGAGGATATTGTGAGATAGTCAGTCTCAGTATGTTTAGGTGCGAGATTCGAGATATGAGTACCTACATATCGCATGAGATGAGCTAATTTCTAGAAAAGTTAATGTTCGAAAGAAGAAATCCAGCGGACAACCAGGTTTTGAATCTAATAAATAAACTAATAATCCATCCTCATATGCATACATGTAGAGGTGAAGTCACTACCCTAGATCTCTATCCAATAATTTGTGTTTGTTAAACAACTAAAAAATACCAAAAAGATTCACTTAGTTTAATTAATTTTCATATTTCGGAAGTTAGTGTAATATTAAACCCAACTGTTGCTTGTCCAAATTGCATACTAACGAGCTATAGTTGGTTCTTATCTTCTTTAATCCTCGTGGTTAGACAATCAACTTTATCACTTTATGACTTGTTACGACTTGTACACTTACAATCATTGTTGATGCATAGTTACCAAATCAACACAACAAGTTTTTGGGCGCCGTTGTTGGGATTGCTAGTTTAGATAATATCAATACTTAGTGAGTTTGTAGCTAGATTAGACTTTTTCTTTTATTATTTTAGTTACTTTAATTTCATTTTATTGTGTTTTGTAGGTTGTAAATGAACTTTTTTAAAGGTGAAACTTCAAGCTTGGGAGATCCAGAAATTGAAAGAACTTTTCAAGCAAGAAGGGGAATTCAAAGAGAGGTGCAAAGACCATAAGAAGATATGACAGATGTTGGTGATTTAGCCATAGCACCAAATAAGGATGATAGACCTATGGAGGATTTTGCTTTACCTCAAGCTGAGGAAGAAGCTCCATCCATCCAAAGGCCTGCCATTCAAGCCAATAATTTTGAGTTAAAGCCATCAACCATCCAGTTACTGCAACAACAGTCGACGTATGGCGACTTTGCTACAGATGATCCAAATTCATAGGTGAGAGCATTTGTCACAATCTCTGATACGTTGAAGTACTCTGGAGTGACCCAAGAAGCCATCCGGCTTAGACATTTCCCATTTTCTCTAACAGATAAAATGTCTAAGCCATCCTCACAGTCATGGATGCTAGAAACGATGGCTCAAAATTGCTATAGGTGGCCAAATGAGGGAGAAAACTAGAGGAAAACAACTGGGAAATATGAGGTTGATAAGGTGGATGCGCTGGCAGAAACCATGCATTCCATGAAGGTACAGATGGAGAATTGGATGTCCTAGAGCACAACGACAAAAGCTGCTATAATTGTGCAACAACCATCATGTGAGATTTGTGGAGGAGAGCACCCCTCTAATTTGTACTAGGATAAGGTTTCATTGGATAATTTTCTTATGGAATAACTCAATTACATTGACAACCAACAAAAGTATCCTAACAACTTCGAGAGAAACAATTCCAATCCCAGAAGAAATGACCATTTGAATTTCTCCTGGAGCAATAGCAATCATGTTCGCAACCCCACAGCACAGAACCCTCCACAATTCCAATCACAAGACATAAACCTACATACCATAGGTCTCAGAGCAAAGAGATATTGAACCAGCTTGCCGCAACTACAAAGAATAATGCAGACCTTATAGGACAGTTGGCTACTGCCTCAAGTGGCTTCATGCTGGAGACCAGATCAAGATTTAAGGATCAGGTAGTGGTCATAAGGAGTCTAGAGTCCCAAGTTGGCCAACTAGCTAAGCAGTTGTTCGAGAGACCGCTAGGTACGCTCCTAAGCACTATGGAGGTGAAGCCTAATGAGCAATGCAAAGCCATCACGTTAAGGAGTGGAAAGAAAGTGGAACAAAGCCCAAAACAAGTCCCTGCCCTAAGGAAGAAAGGTGAAAAAAAGCAGGAAGAGCCAGTTCTTTGACAAGAGGCTGACCATAGGATACGAATCCCTTTTCCATAGAGCTTGAAGCAGGGAAAACTAGATAAGCAGTTACAGAAATTTCTTGAAGTGTTCAAGAAACTTCACATCTACATAACTTTTGCAGAAGCTCTGGAGAAGATAACTTATTTTGTTAAATTCATGAAAGATATTTTATCCAACAAGCGCAAGTTCTAGGATTATGAAACTGTGGCTCTTACAGAAGAATGTAGTGCTATTTTACAAAAAAGGTTGCCCCTTAAACTGAAAGATTCAGGGAGTTTTACTCTTCCATGTTCTATTGGCAAAATCACTTTTGATAGAGCTTTATGTGATTTAGGGGCCAACATTAACTTAATGCCTTTGTCTATTTTTTAGAAGCTTGGCATGGGAGAAGCTCAACCCACAACGATATCTCTACATTTGGTGGATAGATCTATCAAACACGCTAGAGGTATTATTGAGGATGTGCTGATCAAGGTTGACAAGTTTATTTTCCTAGTGAACTTTGTGATTCTAGATATGGAAGAGGACCGAGACATCCCAATTATGTTGGGAAGGCCATTCTTGTAAGCCGGAGGTGTGTTAATTGATGTCTAAGAAGGCCAATTGATACTCAAGGTTCAAGGGGAAGAAGTAAAGTTTAACGTGTTTCAGGCAATGAAGCACTCTGAATGTCAGGCAAGTTGTTCAAGTATTGACACAACTGACCACATGCCATTGGCAGGATACAAATATCAAAGGGATGCACTAGAAAACTGCCTAGTTAGCACGGATACATCAATAATAGAGGAATCATCTGTAAAAGAATATACTCAGTGGCTGGAAGCCAGTAAACCCCTAAGGAAGTACCATGTTGAAGGGAGAAAGGCATGAACCCCTGTCAAGGTCTCTTGATAAAGTTCCTAACCTGGAATTAAAAACATTGCCAATCCATTTGAAGTATCCTTTTTGGGATTAAATAACACCCTCCCAGTGATTATATCTAATATGTTTACTCAGGCAGAAGAGGAAAGATTGCTACGAGTAATGCTGGTACATAAGAGTGCCGTTGGGTGGGCTTGGTTGACATTAAAGGAATTAGTCCGTTAGTATGTATGCACAGGATTCTCTTGGAAGAAGGGAGTAAGCCGTTCATTGCTGCAAAATGACATTTGAACCCCATTATGAAAGAGGTAGTCCGTAAGGAGATACTAAAGTGGCTAGACACCGTGGTGGTATATCCGATTTCAAACAAACGTTTGGATAAGCCCTGTCCAATGTGTTCCAAATAAGGAAGGAATGACTGTGGACACCAATGAAAAAATAAGCTCATTCCAAAAAGAATTGTCACTGAATGAAGAATCTGCATGTTGTCAATATTTTCGCTCCATCGCTTCATCGCTCCAAAAGATACTCATGATACAATCAGGCTTCCATCGCTCCAAAAGATCAAGAAAAAACAACCTTCACATGTTCCAACGGCACATTTGCTTTTTGACGCATGCCCTTTGGGTTATGCAATGCATCAACCACTTTCCAGCGGTGCATGTTGTCAATATTTTCAAACATGGTGGAAAAGACCATTGAAGTATTCATGGACGACTTCTTGATAGTGGGATCTTCGTTCAATCATTTCTTGACAAACCTTGAACAGGTATTAGCACAATGTGAGGAGATAAATCTTGTCTTGAACTGGGAAAAATGTCATTTTATGGTTAAGGAGGGCACTATGCTAAGACATAAGATCTTGAGTTCGGGAATTGAAGTGAACAGAGCCAAAATAGAAGTCATTTCCAAGTTGTCTCCTCCATCTTCAGTTAAAGGGGTATGAAGCTTTCTGGAGCATGCAAGTTTCTATAGAAGATTCATAAAAGACTTCTATCATATTACTCGGCCTTTATGCAAGTTGTTGGAGAAGGAAGCCCCATTCACCTTTGATAAGGAATGCCACATTACATTCACTCAACTCAAGACTAAACTCACCTTTGCACCCATTGTCTACTCACCTAATTGGGATATGCTGTTTGAAATCATGTGTGATGCAAGTGACTAAGCAGTGGCCACAGTACTTGGACAGTGTCGCAACAAGATTTTCCACACAATATACTATGCCAGCAAGACCATGAACGCCCCTAAATTAAACTACGCCATGAAAAGGAACTTCTGTCCATCCTGTTTGCTTTTGAAAAATTTTGGCCCCACATTCTTGGAAGTCGGATTGTGGTATATACGGATCATTCTACAATGAAGTACCTCATGGTAAGAAAGCAAATCCTAGATTAATCCGTAGGGTACTGTTGTTGCAAGAGTTTGATGTGAAAATTCGAGACAAGAAAGGATCAGAGAACTTGGTAGCTAACCACTTATCGCGCCTTGAAGAAAATGAGCAACCAACACTTGTCTCTTAATGATGCTTCATTCTAGATAGTTTCCTAGATGAAATGCTGATGGGGGTCAACAGATGCAAAGACATGGCTAGGAATTTTGTACCCTAACCGGGGCTAATGAAAGAATAAAACTGTCAGACATCAGGCTAGTAACGTTAAAATAGCGCTTCTTGGGAGGTAACCCAACCCATTTCTGACCCGAAATAGGGAAGTCCTAAACTCTCTTTCCTATACCCACATACTATGCATATCTACTCATGATCTAAGTTGAGCTTTAAGTTTGGGGAGGGGGTGCAGGGTGATCCTAATTCCAGGATAAAATAATTTTATTAGATTTTTAACTTTTATAATATTTTGTTTGTTGTGTCGATAGTTGATCAACAATTCTTGGTTCACTTGCAGGACAGATGCAATTTACAAACATGACATAGAGCGTCAAAAATGTGGAAAGTGTTTAAGAGATTTTGGAGTGGCTTGATGACCTCGAGAAATTAGAGCCATGATTCTATTTTCTTACTTTGCTCTCAAACGACTTAGCTATGTTTGCTACTTACATACAAAACTACCTAAAATGGGCCATTAACTATTACTTTGCAGTAAATTTAATGGGCCGTACACGCTATGAATTAATATTTTAAAAAAAGCCCAATAAACTTTCCGCATTTTTACCATAGCAGCCCATATAAATAGTCTGCCCTAGTCAAGCATGCCCGCTTGACACTCACCACAAAACCAAGTCTGAATTGCCACTCGTACAGAGCATAGTTGCTGAGCCAAAACTTTGACGAGTTTTTCGTCCAATTTCTGAAGCAGCGTGGTACATCTTCTTTGGGGTAAGCATAGCTCTCCCGAGCTCTTTAATTTGTGGGTGGTTGCATAGATTTTTGGTTGTAATACATGAAAATGGCTCCGAAAAAAACAAAGGTTACCAAGGTCGAAACTCAGGGAAAGTTTAAGGGGGTGAAGGATCAGGAATTTTACAACTCTATAGTGGGTGTGTTGGACATTATTAAAGAAAGAGGGATGGCATCAGGTGTCTTAAATAATCTGAGGGTTGCAATTAACGGAAGGGAATGGACAACATTTATGGGTAGTCCCAGGAAATACTCCCTAAATTTAGTGCGTGAATTCTATGCTAACTTGGTAATGGTCGCAGTGAGAGGATGTCTGGTACCATTTAGCTCGAATGGCATAAACCAGATATATGGACTACCCGACATTGAGGAAGACGAGTATTCTCAGTACATTGAGAATCCAAATCTCAAGGAAGTAGCTGGTTTTCTCTGTGTTTCAGACATGAATTGGAAAAAGTCCACCAGACCCAAATCTACAGAGTTGGGTGTGAACATGAGTGACTGCCTCTCTAATACAATGCTTTGGCATATGTTTATTTGCACATGATGATGCCCCACTACCCACACCACCGACATCAAACTGAAGCGATACCTCTTGATCTATACCATTGAGACGATTATGACGATCAATGTAGGGTAGATCATCTACACAGACATCATGGAACATCTTGAAGGGTTAAGCAAGCGATCCAACTCTTCACATTTCCCATCACTTATAATAGCGTTGTGCTGAACGCCAGGGTGGAACTGCCCCCAGAGGTGAAGCTCACACAAACTGCATCCGATATTGGAGGCACCCTAATGTCTAAGCTAGGGACCTATTCAGAAAGGAATCATAGTCGCTCTGAAGACATACCAGAGCCTTCCAACCTCCCCCACCCCTGTTCGTGTAGTGTGACATAGAGCATTGTGCTCGTGTTAGTTTCATGTATACTGGATGATGAAAATCATTTTTTTTCCTTGAGTTTCATATATGTATATTATGGATCATTTGGGTTGATGACTCAAATTGTTGAACTCCATAATTTTATCAAACTTTAAATTTGTCCCTAGTCTTAAAAAGTCATTAGCAAGGGAACAACTATATGACTAAATCGAATAGCATGTGGATTAATGTATGATCAT
>JAOWBN010005983.1:0-11177 GCA_028565015.1 Pinguicula moranensis | reverse complement strand
AGATGTGCTCTTCCTCGAACAGTTTGAAGGTGGGAATAGAATGTCTTTGCTTGAAAGAGGTGAAACTTGCTTTCTCATCATTTGGGCAGAAGGCGGTGGAGCAACGCGCCGTTTCCTCCGCCGCCTAATATAGAACATTAGCCATCCAGCGCCAGCAACAACAAGAATTACTGCAATAGTGAGAGTGGCTGGATATGCAACCATGGAGATAAATTTTCAGTTATGCAATAAAAACATTTTTGTGTGAGAAAATAAAGCAAGCTGGAGGAAAGATCTGTATTGCAGACATGCATTGGGGCATATTAGTTTGTAGGTTCAAATGTTAATAGTCAAGTAATTCAAACATGCCATGATTAGAAGGAAGAAATTGCTGATGACACAAAGCAAACTGTGAAATCCTGTACAGAAACAAATCGAATAGAAGAAGTTCAACATTTACTTAACATTGCTCTTTGTCATCTAATCATATTATCAGCATTGAGAACAATCCAGATAGTAATACAAAGGTGCCTGAAAGACACCAGTCGATTACAGTATCTTAGACAGGCAAAATGAAAAGGAAACACTAGTTAGCTTAGACAAAAGCAAGGTGATAAAGAAAATATTTTCAAGAATCAGAGTCTATAAACACAATTGAGGATTCGATCCATTGAAGGGAATGATTGACTAAGATTCTAAGAATTCAGAAATGTTAGTAGTGACGGGACATATAGAAAACTATCCGACTCTATATCATTAATGCAATACTGAAACCATCGTCTTACTAACTAGTAACTTATAGATATCATCATCCACAATGGACGTGACTGGCTGGTAATGCTATCAAACAGTTGATATGCACAACAATCATAACATCCTTCATTCAAAATCATAACAAATGGCCTTAAACAAGCAAATCAGGATTTTGGATAGGCAAATAAACTAATGCACTAGCAAGAGAATCCTAACCACCTTTAGAAGCTACCGAAGCAAAAGGAATGTCTTCTAATGGAGGAAGTGGAGCAAAAGGACAAGGCCTATCACCACAAGAACAAACGGGTTGTTCCATAACAGGATCATATCCACACTGGCCATCCAATTCAATGCAACCAGAGCACAATCTCTCATGGGGAACGCTATAATTCACTCAAAAACCCTGCATTAGCGCCTCGCCAAAACTCAGCTGCGACGAAGACAGCCCGTCCGTTGCAGTTCTCCATAAGGGAACAACGATACTGACATTTCAATTTATAGTCCGTGAAATCCAGAGATTGGTTACCCGACCAATCAAGTAAAATGCAATGCAACTGTGAAATTCGAATCTCTAGCACTGCAGTTGAATAGATTGGAGGGGCGATTTGCGGAGGAAAAACTGCAGCCTTAGGATAAACTGAGGGCTTCGTTTTCGGCGCCATTGTAGGAAAAGAGTGTGGATTCCAAGGTGGTATTGCGAAATTCAAAAGGACAGGTGTTGTTGAACAGGTCCGAACGGGAAAGGGTTATGGTCTTCCGGGTCTGATCCAGCCGGAAGACTCGGTAGCCAACCGAGTTGTGGGTCAACACAGTGATGGAGTTACCGCGTCAAGAGAGTGGCAATTCAGGAGAATGGTCACAGTAGGGAGGGAAGGCGCCGCCGGTGAAGGGAAAGGTAACATTGGCGATAGACGCACACGAGAATCTTCGATCGTATCCGCTGTAGGAGGAGGCGTTGGCGGCAGCGTCCTGCCAAGTGCCAATGCGCCGCCGAGAACGATTGTAAAACAGATTCCGTATGGAGGCGGAGACATTACTGGAATGGTGGAGCGGGCGGATGAAAGATAAGCGAGACATATCACATATGGATGGGTAAAGGAGTGTGGGATCTTTGTAATCAAATTTTGTATGATAATTTTTATTTATTTATAAAATTGTTATTAAAAATACAAGAAGCATCCAATCAAAAAAAGACCTGAAAAAAAAAGTCAAAGTTGAATTTTAAAATACTGTTTTAAAAATAATTTTAAAAAAAAATTCTAATTTTTAAGAGTTAAGAGTTTTTTTTAAGAGTTAAGAGTTAAACCTAAATATAAAAATTTGAATTTATCTTTTTGAAATTTGTGAATCAAACTTCCTTTTTCTGCTCAGCTCTGCGGGGATTGAAGTTTGAAGGAACAACACTCCGCGAAATCAGTACAGTGAGAATAAACAAGAATCCCTATCTAAACTCGGCAAACAAATTCACCAAAACGCACACATGAACACATAAACGAAACAATGAAATTGTTGTTACCTATTATATGGGCTCTGGCTGCAGCTCCTAATCCCAGGGAACAAGTTGTATTACTCATATGAGGCACTTGACGGCAATAGCACATCGTTTGATCTGTCGTTGTAACGTATGTGCACCTTCCGTCTGAGGCGACACAATCATCGCACATTTTGCTGTCAATCTTCCATCTGATCGAGAATCCCTCTCGAACAAGTTCTTCAAACTTCACAGCACCATCACGCAGAGGTGGCCCTGGGACTACCACGCTGGTACGACACCTAATTCCATGGCTCGGAGATCCTCCTAGAACATACGCGCCGCCATTGTAATTATTACTGTTACTCCTACAAGAGACGGTGCTCAAGCTGGGGAAATCTGATGGCTGGCATCCGTACAGGAACGTCAAATTTGTGTACTGCCCTGCATATTCAAAGATTGACGAATCCAGTTGGGCGGTGGACTGGGGGCAAAAACCCTCCATGATATCCTCTCTTGCAATCTTCATGGTTTGAGTAGATTGGTTGATTTCCAGTACTCGATAAGTGGTGTCCAAGATATCGATATTCGTAACCTTTTTCTGATCGTTGCAGGTAAGGACCAATCTGGGGTGGCCACAGATGTCAGGACCTCGGCTATCCCGGAAAGGATATCCGATTCCGGTGATTTCGCCGCAGATGAATGTCCCGCCGCAGTACCTGTACATGTTTTCCGTATCGGAATCGGAGTCACTCGATGCATTGGGGAGTTGAAGTAGGAGCAAAAGAGTTATGGGGGGTACGAGAACAGAAAACCAAGAGATGGTTTCTGAATTCATGTGAAAGAAATTGAACTTGCTGTTTGCGGGACGACTGAGAAACATGCCGTCTTGGTTTCTGGGTCGTAACAACAGTAGAATCTGTGTTGATCTGTTAAAGAAGAAGAATGGGTTGAAGTGCTAAGTTGCATACTGATCCATGGAAGTTTGCATTAACTGACCACAACTTGCCAACTGGAATTCAGTTCCAGTTGACTATATCAAGTCAAAATAAAAATTGACTAACTATTAATAATGAAGCACGACTTTGGTTTGCTGGCGAATGATGTTGGTATAGAAAATATTAATTATTGAAGCATATTTTCATTTCTGGGTGGTCTTCGGCTCTTTGCTAAGTTGGTGGAGAAACCATAGAATATTAGATGCTATATTATTCACAAGTAGGGGCGGAGCGAGAATTCGGATCGGGTACAAGACATACGTATGAGGCGTGACATGTTCTAGAGATGGGTTTACACCATAACTTCACCATGCCCAAACTCTTAATAAGTTGGTTTTGTTCCAATTTATAATTGACTTTATGCTTAAAATCTTGCTGATTCTCGAAGGTTAGAAGTGCATTTCATACTTATGTTTCTGTGTTTTGCAAGGATTCAATCAATATGTTAGACAAATCGGGATATTGAGGATGAATGACTACAATCACAAGGCCATGGCATCAAGATCTACATGTCGCAACCCCATACTAGATACCACATAATTTTTTGGCGGAAAAAAATAAGAAAACCTACATAAATATGGGGTGCGGACGAACGAATTTACCCTCACTGTTAGAGAAATATCTTATCCAAAGCTTCTCAAGAAAGCCATAAATTCTGTCACCTAAAAGAGGGACAATCACTCTAATCAAAAGGATGAGGAGGGTGTCTTGGTGCCAGGACGACATGGAGAAGGAAGCTTGGATTGAAGACAAGAGGAGCTCTGGCCACTCAACTGTTCACCCGAGGGGTTTTTCTTACACTATGAACTCTTATCTTGTTTGTTCATGTGGAGCTCGTGCATTAAACATGAGCTAAACCCGTATTCTAGGGCATAATGTAGCCTTTTGTGTATTCTTGGGAGTTGTTTTGAATGTTTAGTTGTTTAAAATGTTGAAGTTGTTTAGATTTATGTGATTCATTACTAACTAGCATGTATTTGATCAATATTTACAAGTACTTTAAGCGTAGTTCGAGATTCAAGAGATGAGAACTATGTTAGAAGTGGTAAAACTAACATCATGTACCTTAAACACGAGATTCAAGAGATGAATGTATGCTTACCAAGAGAGGATCTTGCGAGTTAGTTAGTCTTGGTATGATTAGGTACGAGATTCGAGAGACGAGTGCATGCATGCCATATAAGAGGAGCTATTACTCTAACGAAACTAGTAACTAGAAGAGGAAAGTCTAGTGAACAACTAAGCAACCAATTGAAAAGCTAAGCTGATATTAAACTTTTAAGATACACTAAGCAGTGAAGTCAGTTGCCCTAGATCCTTATCTAAAAAAAGTTATCATTTAATTCTGTGGTCATTAATCTGAAAAAATACTAAAAATGGCCCATTTATGTTGCATGTTTTAATTATGTTTATGCCCATTTAGTAGTTTAGTAACCCATAAATTAATCATTCGTCCAAATTGCATCAATCTCACTAATTTTGGTGTTTATCAACATACAATCCTTGCAGTTCAGCACTCATTTTCATCACTATATTACTTGCCTGACTTTGTACACTTGCAAATATGTCAACAAGTTTTTGGAACCGTTGCCCGGGATTGTTTAGTTTGATAATATCAATACCACGTCAGTTTTTAGCTAGATTGGACCTTTTTTAGTTATTTTATTTTCAGTTAACTTATGTGTGCAGGTTGTGTATGAACCCTTTGAAATGTGAAAATTTAGGTTTGGGAGATCCAGAGGCTCATAAAACCTTTAGAGCAAGAATGAGAGCTCAATGAGAAGTACTAAAATAACAAAGAAATATGGTAGATGTTGGTGATTTAGCTGTAAGGCCAAATGAGGATGACAGACCCACGAAGGATTTTGCTTTACCTCAAGCTGATGAGGAGGCCACATCCATCTAAAAGCCTGCAATTCAAGCAAATAATTTTGAGTTGAAGCCAACCACAATTCAGTTGCTGCAACAACATTCTGCATATGGTGGCTCATCTATTGAGGATGCGAACTCGCACGTACATGCATTTGTAGAGATCTGTGATATACTCAAATATGTCGGAGTGAGTCAGGAAGCAATAAGGCTAAGGCTATTTCCATTCTCTCTAAAAGACAAGGCATGGAGATGGCTCCAATCATTGCTATTAAATTCCATTCTCACTTGGGAGGATTTGAGGAAGCAATTATTGATACAATTTTTTCCACCATCCATGACCGCAAGGATCTTGAGTGAGATAACTTTATTTAGACAGCACAATATGGAGACATTGTATAAAGCTTGAGAAAGATTAAAGGATTTGTTGAGAAGGTGCCCCCAACCATGGATTGCCTCACTAGTGGCAAATTCAAGCATTTTATAATGGATTGGAGAGCACTACAATGAGAGAAATAGATGTTGCAGCAAATGGTACTTTTATGAATAAATCTTATAAGAAGGCTTATACTCTACTTCAAGCCATGGCCCAAAATTGTTACCATTGGCCAAGCGAAAGAGAAAGTCATAAAGTCAACCGGAAGGTATGAAGTTGACAAGATTGATGCACTTGCAGCCACAATGCATGCCATGAACGCAAAAATTGAGAGTTGGATGTCTCAAGGTTTAGCCTCTAAAACTGTTATGATGGTGCAACAGCGGTCTTGCAAAAGTTGTGGGGAGGACATCTTCCAAAGCTTTGACAGAACGAGACCTCAATTGACAATGTTTTTATGGAACAACTCAACTATGTTGGCAACCAACAGAGATACCCTAATAACTTTGAATGCAACTGTTGAACATATATCATACAGCTCAGCAGTAACAAACTTGCTCTCCAAGACATCGCGCGGCCACCTTTCTTCTCATGCATTAGTCTCAGCAGCAGCAGGAATCCAGAACAAAATCAGCAAGATTCAGGAGAGATAAATCTACAAATAGAGAATTATACAAGGAAGATTTGCCTTACTCACACAAAATGTATCTAGAATTATCTAGAGCCAAAGTATGCTTGCACTTACAGCTATAAAAACCGTGTATCATGTACTCAACATTCAAGTAGCTATGCCTTCTTCCTTCAGTTGAATTTCCTACAACCAAGTTTGTTGTCAATGCAGAAAATCTCTGGAGCCACTACGGCTAACCGCTCCTCCTTACTTTATTTTATTTTTTTTTCAGAATAAGCTTCCACATTTCTCAGTTTTTCTCCTTTCTGTAACTATTTTTCTATCTTTGTTGCTACCTTCTCTGTTTTGCTCTATCTTCTTCCCCTGCTAACTAATGCCGTTCAGTGCTCTGGGCACCAGACAAGGCCGCCCAACTGCAGTTGAATGGGAGAGCATATCCAATCGATTTAAACTTTTCTGATCTGAATATTAGGAGTCGATTGGGACCGCCAGATTGGTTGTCTTCCACTATGAGCAAGAGTACCTGTACCTCATTCTCTTACCATCCCTTGGTTCTGTAGTATAGCCAATGCACTGGAAAATGCATCCTCAGCATCATCTGTGAATTCCATGTGTATGGTCAAACACCTTGGTGTATGGTCAAACACCTTGGTGTATGGTCAAACACCTTGGTGTATGGGGCCCTTTCGAGAAGGTGAAGAAGCAGACGTTGAATAATTGTGTGGGTTCCTCGTAAATCCAATTTCTAGCAGTTATGGAGGGTTTTGTTCGATTCAACAAATGTGGAGGTGAGTTTCTCATGGAGGCTGCAATCATTTCCATCCCTCGGTAAGGTCCAATAGATTCTTCTTGAAGCAAATCGTGAGTGGTTCTTCCAAATACATGAATCTTATGAAGCAAATCGGTTGCCTCTGTCCAAAGCTATTGAATTGAAAACAGCCAGCACAAGATTTTGCAGAATGAAGTAGAGAAATGGCGACGATATTCTCCATTATGAAATCTTCTGTGCGGTGAATGTTAGCCGCTAGGGCGGATTTGGGAATCTCTCAACTATTGGGCCTTTTCTCGACAAATCATGGAGTTGGGCCAACTATTTAATTTATGGGCCACAATCTCTCAATTTTTCGTGGGCCACATTAATCTCTTGGTTACTTTGGTTGTAACAGGGCTCTGTTATTGGGCCAGATCAAATCCTATTTCTGGTTGTTGGGCCTTTTTCTGGATATCTACTACCGAGCTGATAAATCTGATGATGTTAGATATTATTAATTCTCTAGGTTTACACTTTTATTTTGTTACCTTTATTTACTTTCTGTTATCCCTCGCTAGTTAGCTAAAGCAACAGCGGTATGAGGCATTTATTTTCTTTATTGTTATTTTATTTTAAGCTTCACGTGTTTTTTAATCCCCACGCTCAGCTTACGAGGAGGTGTTGAATATATATCATACAACTCAGCAGTCACATCATCATCAGAAAACTATCTCTCTCCATGGCATTACCTGACCACCTTTCTTCTCATGCACCAGTCCCATCAACAACATGAATCTAGCACAAAATCAACAAGATTCAGCAGAGACAAATCTACAGATAAGATATTACAAGCAGAGAATCATACAAGGAAGATTTTCCTTGACTCACGCAACGTGTATCTAGAATTATCTAAGGCCAAGTATGCTTGCACTTACAGCTATAAAAACTGTGTATCATGTACTCAACATTCAAGTAGCAAGGAAAAGTTCAGCTCAAATGCCTTCTTCCTTTAGGTAAATTTCCTTCAACCAAGCTTGGTTGTCAATGCAGAAAATCTTTAGCAACAACTTCAACCCATGAAGAAATGACTACCTCAACTTTTCCTAGAGCAATAATCAGCATGTTCTAAATCCTACAACGCAAACATCTTCACAGTTGCAGCCTCAAATGCAAAAAACATCTTATCCAAGGCCTCAAAATGATGAGATTTTAGCATAACTGACTGTTAACACCAAGGGCGACACTGATCTTATAGTACAGCTAACCGCCGCACTAAGCAGTTTCATACAGGAATTCCAAGCTAATTTGAAGGATCAAGCTGTGATAATAAGGAACTTGGAAACTCAAGTGGGTCAATTGGTAAAACAACTATCTGAAAGACCACAAGGTGTTCTACCAAGTACCATAGAAATAAACCACAAGGAGCAATGTCAAGCCATAACATTGAGAAATGGAAAAGAAGTGGAGGAAAATTCGAAGGCGAGTCCCTGCCCCGAAGAAGCCAACTAATCAAATGCTAGAAGAGCCGATGCCTCAACAGAACGTTGAGCAAATTCCCCCTGTTCCTTTCCCTCAAAGGTTGAAACAAGAGAAGTTGGACAAGCAATTTCGAAAGTTTCTTAAAGTTTTCAAGAAACTTTATATAAATTTTCCTTTTGCTGAGGCCCTGTAGCAAATGACGTGTTATGTCAAATTCATGAAGGATATATTATCCCATAAATGGAAGTATTATGAGATTGTGACCCTAACGGAGAAATGCAGTGCTATCCTACAAAAGAAATTGCCTTCAAGGTTGAAAGATCCAAGGAGTTTCATTATTCAATATTCTATTGGAAATTCCACTTTTGACAGAGTATTGTGTGATCATGGCACAACTATTAATTTGATGCCCTTATTAATTTTTCAGAAACTTGAACTAGAAGAAACTCAGCCCACAACCATATATTTACACTTGGCTGATAGGTCGATCAAACACCCGAGAATAATAATTGAGGATGCATTGATCAAAGTTGAAAAATTCATCTTCCCAGTGAATTTTGTGATTCTGGGTATGAAGGAGGATCGTTACATCCCCATTATTCTGGGAAGACCGTTCTTAGACACAGGCGGAGCCTTGACAGATGTCCAAAAAGGCGAGTTAACATTGTGAGTACAAGACAAAGTGGTAAAATTCGAAGTATGTCAAACCATGGAATACATAGATCACTGTGAAAATTGTTCAAACATTGATTCCATGGATACTGCACTAATCAATGGATTGGAGAACAGCTGCAACAAGAATAGAGAGTGTTTAAAAAAAAAAAACACTAGTTCGAAGGGAGCCCAAACTCGATAGAATAAGCTCAATGAGCAAGTATCAGCGACAAAATCGAGCAAGGAGCCATGGTATGCTTATTTGGTGAATTTCATGGTATGCAAGGTCATACCACTAAGAATGAAGTATCAACAAAAGAAATGATTCTTTTCTAAAGTAAAGCATTTTCTATGGGACGAGCCAATCCTATACAAATTCTATTTGGATCAAGTCATAAGAAAATGCGTCCCAAAGGAAGAAATGACTCCATCTTGAATCACTGCCGCCTACTTGATTGTGGTGGTCACTTTGGAGGTAAAAAGACAGCAACCAAGGTTTTACAGTGTGGTTTTTATTGGCCAACTCTGTTTAAGGATACTCATTCATTTGTATTAAAATGTGATCGGTGCTAAAGGACTGGGTAGATCTTCGAAAAGAATGAGATGCCAGTGCAATCTATCCTCGAAGTTGAACTCTTTGATGTGTGGGGAATTGACTTCATGGGATCATTCTCACCTTCTTTCAGCCAAAAATACATCCTAGTCGTGGTTGACCATGTATCTTAATGGATTGAAGTGATTGCCACTCCGAACAACGATGCCGCAATTGTATTGAAGTTTCTTCGGAAGTACATTTTCTCACGGTTTGGACCACCTCGATGCATTATCAGTGATGGTGGATCACATTTTTGCAACAAACAATTTGAGGCTTTACTTATAAAATACGGAGTGCATCATCGCACTACTTTGGCATATCATCTGCAAACAAATGGCCAAGCTGAGATATGAAATTGTGAAATCAAGAGAATTCTAGAAAAAATAATGGGTTCGTCAAGAAAGGATTGAGCAACGAAGTTAGATGATGCATTGTGGGCATATAGAACTGCATACAAGACACCCATAGGTATGTTCCCATACCATCTAGTATATGGCAAAGACTGTCACTTCCTCGTGAAACTTGAACATAAGGCATACTGGGTGATGAAAAAATTGAATTTCGACGTGCAAGCTGTCGATGAAAAATGGGCGCTTCAGTTAAATGAGTCGGACGAATTGAGAAATGATGCTTACGAAAAATCTACACAGAAAGAACAAACAAAGACTTGGCACGACAAGCATATTACAAGGTGATATTCCTACCCAGGGCATAAGGTGTTGCTTTTCAACTCTCGACTCTGATTATTTCCAAGCAAGTTGTAGTCCAGATGGTCAGGTCCATTTGAAATTGTTCAAACATCCCCTCATGGAGCAATTGAAATCTCTCACCCCAAGAAGGGAACATTTAAGGTGAATGGCCAGAGATTGAAGCCATATCTTGATGATGACAATGTGAATAACACAACCATCATCCATCTTAAGGACTGACAGATTGGAAGTCAAGCTAGTGACATTAAAGAAGCGCTCCTTTGGAGACAACCTAAGCCCCTTTTTGATCCAAGCAGGGACGTACCCTTCCTCCCTTATCCACAGCTCTAAAAATTTAATTTTTATTAATCATGAAATTTTAAGATTGGGGAGATGGATATATGCCTACTTGGAAATGAGTAATTATGATATTGTGTTTTTGACTTAATATCTATTCTTTTGTGGAAAGCCATAGGCAAGCACCACCTAATGAAGGCGTTTGATATCTTGCAGGATACTTTGAGACAGCAACTTCACATCTCCGTAACCGTTGCCAGGCCACAATGATCGCAAATTAATATTTTTAATTTCAAAGCCCGAAATTCCCGTCTCATAACTACCAGAAGATAGCAATTACAACCCACGTCACCAAAAATTTCTTGCCAGCCTAGTCATGCAACAGTTACCGAACACTTAAAATTGTTTAACTCCAAATTTTAGCCCATAACTGCCACTATCAATTCATTCTAGCCCATTACGTCTAACTACTCTAATCCCTCTCTCTCTCAAGACTCAAATCTTGCTCACTGCCCAAACCCTAGATCTAGAGACTCTATAAAAGAAGCTGAAAGTCCGATGACATTCATTCGAGTTCGATCCCTAACCACTATTCATCGGCCACTTTCTACGGTGCATTCACTTTTGATATATTG
>JAOWBN010005982.1:0-22903 GCA_028565015.1 Pinguicula moranensis | reverse complement strand
ATTTTTTGCAAACACTATTTTTTGACTTTTGTTGTAGTAAAGCATATTTTGCAAACACTCTCCCATTTTTTTTTTTTTTTTTATAAAAGCTCCTTTTTCCAAAAGACATTTTGAAAAGTTACTTCTGACAAACACAAGAACTTGCAAGCACTCCCTAATTCAACTTGAGGGGGAGTTGATAAGTTCGATTTACACCAACTTATAGATGCTTTTTTTTTGATTGAATCTTGCACTCTTTGATTAATAAAAGTGCATTTTCATATTCATTTCTTTTTTCTTGCAAGGATCTAATGAATATATCACGTGAGTGCAAAAATAAAAGAGAAATGTTCACTATCGTAAGGCCACAACCCCACATTCATCCTGGTCGCAATCCTAGCTGTAATACCACCCGATCGTTTTGGCGACAAAATGGACAAAACTCGACGTGCATATGAAGTATTGGATGGACAAATTTGCTCCTTACTAGGGAGAAAATATCTACCGATAGCTTCTCTTGGAAGCGAAAGACTCGCAACAACAAAAAGAAAAGAATCCATCCATTTACACACTTTAGGATCTCTTAAACTGGTGCAACGATGGGAAAGGATACCATAGAGGAAGAACAAGCTCTTACAAACTCAACATCCTAGCCAATGGAGCTTTTGAACTATGGCATTTATCTTTGTTATCCTTCGGGAATCTCGTATTTCAACAAACCCATATTCTAGGGCATGATGTAGCCCCTATGTGTATTTTGTGTTGGAAAGGATTTGACTATTTAGTTATTAGATGAAATGTTTCAGTTGCTTGATTTTATTGAGCTTCATTACACACTAACGTTTGATTGATGACCATTTGTTAGTACTTAGGCTTTGTTTGAAATTCGAGAGATGAGAACTTAACAAGAAAATGGTAAAACTAGTCTCAAGTACCTTTAAAATGGTAAAACTAGTCTCAAATACCTTGAACACAAAATTCGAGAGATAAGTGTTCATGGGAAAGATGCCATCGTATGTGGGTCATGAGTCTCAATCCTCTTGGTAGGCTGCACAAAATTCAAAAGATGAGTGTGATGAGCCGAATTTATACCTACTAAATGTCTAATTTGGCTCAATAAGGATGATGAGACAAGCCTTTTATACATATTTTGTTTCCTTTTTGCAGGCACAAACCATGTATTAGTCTTTGAGAGAGAAACAACCCCAAAAGTAGAGATTTTCCCCAATTATCCTAGATGTGACACCAATTTCTGATTCCATGAGTATGCAAGGTGATATGTGACGACACACTTGGTAGGTGGACAAATGTATCCCTGCACTATTCTGAAAGCTTTTGTGGGAAGCCACTGATATGGTATAAAAGCAGAACCAACACTAAGAAGAGGAACGAAGTACGAGAATAGGAGAGCCAAAGAAAAGAGGGTTTTGAGTCACCATCTTGCTTCTCTGCTCTCATTCCTTCTTGTCATGTGATGAAATCAATGTTGTGTGTTAGTAGACTGGCTTGTGCCCTAAGCATGAGCTAAACCTTTAAATTCAGGGGCGGGATGTAACCGTTAGGAAACTCGAGGAGTTTATGGAATGTTTACCATGTTTAGTTGTATTTACAGTGTTTGATCTTGATATTCTTTATCCTCATCTATTTATGCTTGATCAGCCATGAGTAGATGCACTAAGCATAATGGGCGATTGAGAGACACGAGTTATGCTAGGTATAACAAGGTCCACATCGGTTACTATAGTGTTAGAATTACTATAGGATCGATGCTACCGTGTGAAGATCACATGAGATCAAGGGCGTATCCAGGGGGCCAGCGGGGGACCTGGCCCTTCCCTCTCCCATAGTAACCCCTACCCTAACCTATTTTATTCATCCCAAAAAATATATTCTTTTAAAATTTTTAATTGTATTTTGGTTGTTTTATTGAATTTTTTAATTAAATTTTTGATAGTTTCAAAAACATTTGGCTCGGGGGATCTTACCCAGACCCCCCAAGCAGGGGGCTACCACCCCTTCACCTTCCGTTCAACTTGCATTAGACTTCAACATTAACAATTTCTTCCCTAAAATTTTTTCTTATAATCACTTTAAAAAAAAAAAATTTATATACAGGATATAAAAAAAGATTGTCCCCCCTAATATTTTTTTCTCGGTCCGCCCTTGCTTGAGAGTAATATCTCTGGTTTATCTATGTGTGACATCGAGAAATGGTCATCTATAAACCAGTGAAGGACGCTTATATCTCGAGAAAGGTAAGGATCTAAGATAAGTGAATCCGGTTGGCACTATACGACAATTAATGCATAACTAATAAGGATTTAAATATATCCGAGGGACTTAAGTGGTGAAGTTCCTCATGGATATCTCAAACCTTTATATTAGATTTATCTCCGTTTCACTGCATTTTATTCTTCTAAGTTCATTGCCTATCTTGTAGTTAATGAATAGAGTAGTATCAACATCAATGCAATCTTATTCTATTTAAATTGTATAAAACTTGTGCATGTTATTGTTTGTCTATCCCAATTCCTGAGGTTTCACATCCTACTCCATTACTTTATTACTTATGCGACATGTACACCTAACTGCAAAAGTGCATCATATATATGCGCATCAAGCTTTTGGCGTAGCATAAACAAGATTAATGGCAAGCAAGTTTTAGCTAGATTGAACTTTAATTTTTTGCATTTTTAAATTTTGTTAACTCTACTTTAAGGCATTGCATGAATCCATCGTGAAGTGACTCCTCTAGTGAAAAGTTTGATTAAGAGATTGAAAGAACTTTCCAAGCCAGAAAGAGAGCACACCAATGAGCAAGAGACAACATGCAACACCCAGAAGACGAGGATAGAAACCAAAGGATTGTGGCTGTGGTACTGATGCAATAGTCACCTCCATTAGGAGATTAGCAATTCAGGCAAACAACTTCGAGGTGAAACCATTCACTATCTAGCTACTGATGCAACATTCCACCTATAGGGGAGGAGCCAAATAAGATCCCGATTTGCATATAAGTGCTTTTGTGGAGATATGTGACACTCTTAAGTATGCCGGAGTGACTTCAGACACTATCGAATTGAGGTTGTTCCCATTCTCCTTCAGAAATAAAGCAAAGAGATGGTTGCAAGCATTACCCCTAGATTTAATACACACTTGGGAAGATTTAATGAAATAATTCCTTATTCAATTCTTTCAACCCTCCATGACAACAAAATTATTGAGTGAAATTACATCGTTCAAATAGAGAGACATGGAGATTCTGTATGAATCCTTGGAAAGATTTAAGGATTTACTTAGGAGTTGTCAAAACCATGGATTATCATGATGGAGACAAATCCAAGCACTCTATAATGGGCTGATAACACTATCAAAAGAGAAATTGATGCAACAGCCAATGGAACATTCATGAAAAAAATCATACAACAAAGCTTACACACTCTTAGAAGCCATGGCACAAAGCTGTTATAGATGACCCACTGAAAGAGAAAGCAACAAAAGAATTAGATGAAGATATAAAGTAGACAAGGTGGATACATTGATGGCTGCAATGCATGTCATGAGCTCTAAACTTGAACCCTAATTTTGCGAAAATGGAGTTCCAAGACCAGTAATGGCAATTCAACCATTATCTTGTGAAGTGTGTGTGGAGGACTACACCACAGAGATCAGTGTCAAATGCTATAATTAATGGATAACATCCCCATGGAGCGATTGAACAACGTATTAAATCAGCCAAAATATCAAAACTTCAATCTACAAAAGAATGACCATCCTAATTTTTCATAGAGCAACAATCAACATGTGCTGAACCCTTCAGGATAGATACAATTTCAAGGACAAAGGCCTTTTCAAGGTCAACAATAAGTGCAGAGACCACAAGGAGACTTGCCACACAACATTTGACATCAGATGATTTGATCACTCAAGTAACCTTGACCGCAAAAAACCACCAAAACCATCAAGACTTAATGGCACAGTTGGCCACCACGTCACAGGAATTTATGCAAGAAACAAGGGCTAACTTCAAGGATTAAACAGTAGCAATGAGGAATCTGGAAGCCCAGGTAGGACAACTAGCAAGAAATTTAGCAGAGAGATGCCTTGGAACATTGTCAAGCAACACTGAAGTGAATCCTAAGGAGCAATGCCAATCTATAACTTTGAGAAGTGGGAAAGTGGTAGAAATCATGTCCAAGGATACCTCACCAACAAAAAGGAAGATGTTACAAAGTCAGAGGAAAGCATACCTCAGAAAGAGGAAGAACATAAATCACCAGTTCCATTCCCACAAAGATTGAAACAAGAAAAACTGGACAAACAGTTTCAAAAATTTCTAGATGTTTTTAAAAACTGCATATTAACATTCTATTTGCTTAAGCTTTTGAATAGATGCCATGTTATGTAAAATTCATGAAGGATATTTTACGCAACAAGAGGAGATTTGGAGATTATGAAACTGTATCTATCACACAGGAGTGCAATACCATCCTCCAAAAACGATTGCCACCAAAGCTAAAAGATCTAGAGAGTTTTACTATCCTCTGCTCTATTGGAAATGCTACATTTGCTAGAGCTTTGTCTGATAGAGGTGCAAGTATTAACCTTATGCCATTGTTTATTTTTCAGAAGTTTGGACTAGGTGAAGCCAGACCTACAACAATCTCCCTACATCTGACGGATAGATCCATCAAGCATCCAGAGGAATCATTGAAGATGTTCTTATCTAAGTGGATAAATTTATCTTCCTAGTTGATTTTATTATTCTGGATATGGAAGAAGATAAAGACATCCCCATTATTTTGGGTAGGCCTTTTATAGCAACATGAATTGCACTCATTGATGTCCGAAGAGGAGAGCTTATTCTTAGAGTCCAAGGGGAAGAGATCAAATGCAACATGTTTCGAGCAATGAAACAACATAACAACAGGGAAGATTGCTTGAGTGTAGAGACTTCTGAACAATTCAGCCATCCTGACTATGCATACGACTGGAGTAATCTGGAGATTTGTTTAGTCAGTTCTGACCTACTTATTGTGAAGAGCCAGAAGTTAAAGACTACACCAACTGATTGGATGCCAATGAAGGTCAATGAATGGTTCATTTTGAAAATTTGGGAGAACCTACTGCATCTCAGAATATGTCAATCCAACAACCACCTATGCTGGAACTCAAACCATTTCCCATATATTTAAAGTATGCATTATTGGGCACTGATGAAACCTTGCTAGTGATTATTTCAAGTTCTCTTTTTCCTAAAAAAGACAGTCTATTGCGTATGCTTAGGGATCACAAGTGTGCCATAGGTTAGACCTTGGCAGACATAAAAGAAAATTGTCTAGCTGTGTGCATGCACTGAATATTTTTAGAAGAAGGAAGCAAACCAGTCATAGCTTCCTAAAGAATACTCAACCCAATTATGAAAGAGGTAGTTAAGAAGGAGATCTCGAAATAATTAAATGTTGTAGTTGTGTACCCTATCTCAGTCCAATTCAGCGTGTTCCAAAGAAAGGAGGGATGACAATGGAGGTTAATTATTAGAATGAACTTATTCCCAAGTGGACAGTCACTGGATGGAGAATCTATATGGATTACAAAGCACTTAACAAGGACACAAGAAAGGATCATTACCCATTACCATTTATTGATTAGATACTAGATCGTTTATCAAGCCATAAGTTCTACTGTTATTTTGATGGCAACCCTAGATACAATCAAATTTGTATAGCTCCTGAAGGCCAGGGAAAAACCACCTTTACTTGCTCTTATGGAATTGCATTCCGTAGAATGCCATTTGGACTTTGTAATGCTCTAGCTACCTTTTAAAGGTGCATGACCTTTATTTTCTCTAACATGATGGAATGCATCATTGTAGTCTTCATGGATGACTTCTATATGGTAGGAGCATCATTTGAATGGTGTCTAAAAAAATTACAATTGGTTCTTACAATGTGTGAAATCTCTAATTTGGTCCTCAACTAGGAAAAATGCCACTTCATGGTACAAGAAGGAATTGTGTTGGGACACAAGGTGTCAAGTTTGGGGATAGAAGTTGACAGATCAAAAATACAAGTCATTGCCAACTGCCACTACCAAATTCTGTCAAAGGAATTAGAAGCTTCTTGGGCCATGCAGGTTTTTATAGAAGGTTTATTAACAACTTTTCTCACATTACCAGACTACTATGCAAGTTGTTGGAAAAAGATGCAAAATTCATGTTTGTGGAAAATTGTTTGAATGCATTCAATTTCTTGAAGGATAAGTTGACCCCCTATTATTGATACACCTGATTCGAGTGAACCTTTTGAAAATATGTGTGATGCAAGTGACTTGCATTGGGAGCAGTTATTGGTAAGAGGAGAAGAAAAGAATTGAACACTATTTACTATTCAAGTAGAACATTCAATGCAACTGAAATCAATTATGCTACCACAGAAAAGGAGCTGCAAGCCGTGGTGTTTGCATTTAACAAATTTAAACCCTACATTTTGGGAAGCAAAATAGTAGTGTATACTGATCATTCTGTCATTAAATATCTCATGATGAAACACAATGTTAAGCCAAGGTTGATCAGATGGATTTTACTCCTACAAGAGTTTTGATATTGAAATAAAAAATAAGAAGGGCTTAAAAAATGTAGTGGCAGATCACCTTTCATGCCTATAAAATTTTAATGGAAATGAAACGAACAACATCCCAATCAATGATTCTTTTTTTGGATGAAAGACTGTTGGCTGTCAAACAAAGTATAGAGCCCCAATTTGCAGATATTACAAACTATCTTGCATGCAGGATTATTCCCTATACATCATCATGGAAACAAAAGAAAAGATTTTACTCCCAAGTGAAGTCGTGTTTGTGGGATGAACTTGTACTGTATAAATATTGCTCAGATCAAGTAATTTGCGGATGTGTTCTAGAAGAAGAAATGCAGTCTATTTTAACTCACTACCATACACTAGAATGTGGGGGACATTCTGGAGGCAAGTGGACTGCAGCTAAGGTACTGCAGTGTGGATTGTACTGGCCTACACTATCAGAGATGCACAAGTATTTGTCACCGAATGCGACTAATGTCAAAGAACATGAAAAATCTCAAAGAGGAATGAAATGCCTCAACAAAATGTGTTGGAAGTTGAGATCTTTGATGTGTGGGGATTCTATTTCATGGGGCCATTACCTCTATCTGTGGGGCAAAATTATATATTAGTTGCAGTGGATTATGTCTCCAAATGGGTTAAGGCAATAGCACACCCTCAAATGATGCCGTAGTAGTGCTGAGATTTCTGCACAAACATATCTTTTAAAAATTTGGTACACCTAGATGCATTGTGAGTGATGGAGGAGCACACTTCTACAATAAAATATTTGAATCCTTGCTGAGGAAATATGTAACTCGACGTCATACTTCTTTAGCATATCACCCTCAGTCTAATGAACAAGTTGAAGTATTAAACAGAGAAATAAAAGCAATTTTAGAAAAAACAGTGAGCACTTCCTAGAATGAATCGACATTAAGACTTGAAGATGCACTTTGGGCCTACAACTGCCTAAAAATGTCCATTTGCATGTCTCCATATCATCTAGTCTTCGGAAAAGCTTGTCACCTACCTGTGGAATTGGAACATAGAGCCTATTGGGCCATGTGTAACCTAAAGGCAGCAGGAGAGAAAAGGTTATTGCAATTGAGTTAATCGGATAACCTGAGGAATAATGCATATGAGAATGTCAAAATATATAAGGAAAAAACAAAGGCATTGCATGATAAACACATACTCAGGCACCATTTTCACCTTGAAAAAAGGTACTCTTGTTCAATTCCAAATTTAAATTCTTTCTAGGAAAATTGAAATCCAGATGATCTTCTCCCTTTGAGATCACTCAATTATTTCCGTCTGGAGCAATAGAGATTGCTCATCAGAATAATGGCTGAAACCATAAGGTTGCAACATGTTAGGGAGGCTAAATGCCTCTGGTCACTTAAGCAATTTCAGAATGTATAGCTAAAGACAATAAAGAAGCATTGTTTGGGTGATAACTTAAGATCTATTTTTTTGCACCACTCAAGGATGTGCCCTTACCCTCTCTACTTAACTCAATTAACATTATGTTATTAAATGTGCTAAGTTTGAGGAAGGGTAGTTGTAAATTCCCAGTGGTAGTTATTAGTATCTATATTCCTTAAAATGTGAATTAAAGTTATCTACGTTTTGATTAGTCATCACAAGCTAATGTCTATTGGTATATTTTGCTGTGTGATTTATAGGAACACAACCACCAAAAGATAAGCAAAAATTATCATGGATCAGCAACTACGAGGAGAAGCTTCAATTTCTCATTCAATGTCCATGATCAGCACGTCCAGTTCATGCACAATTACAATGCTGGGCAATTAATTTTTCTTTACCCATGTCTAGCCCAATAAACACAAAGTAATGGCAACGGAATAAAATAAAAGCCCACTTAGATTCTGTATTAAAATATTGCAATTATCCCTCCTCGAGCAGCAACTCAAGTTCCAACAACGATTAACCCTAAACGATAATACCCTCTTGGATACACAGTGCAGTTCGCATCGTTTCAAAACCCAAAATCAATCAGAGTGCAAGTTTTCTATGGTACTTCACAGTAAGTAACGACTCACCCAAACTCATTTCTCCATTATTTTCTCAGTTTAGAGGCATGCCTCCTAAGAAAGCAAAGCTTACAAAATTGGATGTAACTGAGAAGTTTGCGAATATTATTGCTAAAGATTTTTACGATGCTACTGTTGGTGTGTTCGATGTGATTTGGGAGAGGGGTTTTGCATTGGGATGCATGTCCACCATAAGGAAAGTTGCTAAGGACTGCTATTGGACTCAGTTCCTATAACTCCACCTGAGTATGCAGCGAATTGGATGAGGGAGTTTTAAGCGAACCTAGCTGTCATGAATGATTATAAAGTTTATGTTTGAGGGATTTGGGTGTCATTTAGTACAACTAAGATAAACCAGGTTCATAATCTTGTGTGCCTAAGTGAAGATGAGTTCTCAAAGTTCAATGGAGGATACCCAAATCTGGCTGATGTGGCTGAGCACTTGTGTACTTCGGGAATGACCTGAAAAAATGTCCACTGGGACAATATCGATTGAGTTGGGGGTGAACAAATCAAATTGTTGTACCACTGCCCTTATGTGGACCACCAACACAAGGGACATTAAGATGAAATGACTGTTGTTTATCTATACCATTGAAATTGGCCGAAGCATAGATGTAGGGAAAGTCATCTACAAAGATATTAGGGAGAAGACTGACTGGCCTGGAGAAGCAACCCAACTCTGTACACTTTCTCTCATTGATAACCACGACGTGCCTAAAGGCTGGGGTAGCTTTGGCTGAGAACGAGAAGCTGTTTCCTCCTACTATGGATATTAGTCCTTCGCTGATAAGTAAATTGGGCGCTTACTCTAGCCGCCGAGGATCCAAGACTGAAACCACCCCAGTAAAATGTGTTGCACTGACCACCTCCAGTCCAAAGGTAAAGCCAAATTGCCAGCTTCTCTCCCTTCGCTGCAGGTACCAAATCTGGGCCATAAGCTCAAGAAACCTGCACCAGTAATGCCCCCAACAATTTCTACTCCAAACCCAGATTAGTAGGAGACCTATGTGGACCATTCTTATCGCTGCATATCTGCAGTATCACAAACTTGGTGTTGATGTCCTCCATGAAGGGGGTGCAATACCCAGTCAGCCCATTACCACCTCCACTGACCTTTGCTCCATCTGCACCATCAAGCGAGGCAACCACTGGGAATGGAGATGAAGAAGAAGAGCACAATGACAAGGAGGCGGACGAGGATGATGGAGCACGCACCTACAACTTCGTGGGATCAGACTCTGAATGAAGCATGGCTTTGCCTACCTTCAGGGGAGTATTACTTGAACTCCAAATCAATTTATCCATTGGGGATAGTGAATGCTAAGTTTAGGGATGGGGGAATTGACTTTTGACTGCTGATCTGCTGAACTATTTATTTATTTGCTGAACTTTGAACTTATTTGCTTTACTGTTGATCTTTTACAGTGAACGTTGTATGTTTTGGATTATGTGCATGCTTTTCCCTACGTAGTTATTCTTTCGTATGCTTTGCGTCCACTTTTACGCTCGGCGCCATACAAAAAAAAAGTAAAGAAGAGAGAAAAACAATTTCCGACGCATAAGAGAAATCAACTAAGGACAGAACTGGGGGAGAAATTTTAGGAAAAAAATTATTTTGGGAAAGGTACCCGACTTTAGGCTAAGATCAATAGAAAAATTCAAACATTTTTCTTCGGTTAAAAGTAACCCCACTGAGCCTATAAGATTGGGACTAGTGATGGGTGAGAAAAAGTAAAAGCGAAAGACAAAAAAAATAAAAAAAATTATATTCTGCATTTCAAAAGGTAGCTAAGTAATTGCTTCTATAACATTCAAGGATAGAGGTTGCTATCCAATACTGAGAGAAGAAAAAGTGAGAGAGATGAAAATAAACTGAAGAAAAGTTTGGAGGAAAAATCTATGAGTCTATGTCTTTAGAAGGGACCTGAACTGAAAGTGAGAAAACCCCCACAGTTCTGACCGAGGTTAACTTAACTATGTATTAAATAACTCTAGAGTTAATAAAACTGTAAGCAGAAGAAGTTGCATGATTCCGAATTAGGTGTCAACTTTTACACACACATCCTCATTAACATTTAAGTTTATTTTGATCTGTTGCTTGAGAACAAACAATAATTCATGTTTGTGGATGTTGATGAGCCGAATTTTGTACCTACTAAATGTAAATTATTTTAGTATGATTTGGTTCAAAAAGGATGATGGGACAAGCCTTTTACACATGTTTTGTTTCCTTTTCGTATACACAAGTCATGTATTACTCTTTCAGAGAAAAGGAAGAGAAACAACTCCAAAAGCAGAGTTTTTTCCCCAATTATGCAAGAGGTGAAACCAATTCCTGATTTCATGTGTTTGCAAGGTGATATGTCACGCCAAACTTGGTAGGCGGATGAATGTACCCCTGCACTGTTCTGGAAGCTTTTGTGGAAAGCCACTGAAATGGTATGAAAGCGGAACCAACGGTAAGAATAGGAGTTAAGTACGAGAATAAGAGAGTCAGGGAAAAGAGGGTTTTGAGTCACCATCTTGCAGCCCTGATCTGATTATCTTCTTGTCTTGCAATGAGCTCAATGTTGTGTGTTAGTAGACTAGCTCTTGCCCTAAGCATGAGCTAAACCTTTAAATCCAGGGGCGCGATGTAAACCTTAGGGAACTCGAGTAGTTTATGGAATGTTTACCATGTTTAGTTGTGTTTACATTGTTTGATCTCGCTGTTCTTTATCCTAATCTATTTATGCCTGATAAGCCATGAGTAGATGCACTAAGCATAATGGGCGGTCGAGAGACACAAGTTATGCTAGGTTTAACAAGGTCCACATCGGTTGATATAGCATGAGAATGCCAATAGGATCGGTGCTACTGTGTAGGATCACTTGAGAGTAATGTCTCTAGTTTATCCGAGTGTGACATCGAGAGATGTTTATCAGTAAACCAGTAAAGGACGCTTACAGCTCGAGAGAGGTAAGAGTCTAAGATAGGTGAATCCAATAGGCACAATACAACAATCAATGCATGACTAATCAAGTTGTAAATCTATCCATTGGACATAAGTGGTGAAGTTGCAATCTTTCTAGATATCTCAACCCTTTATATAAGATTTATCTCCGTTTTACTGTATTTTATTGTTCTATGTTCATTGCATGTCTTGTAGTTAATGACTAGAGTTGTATTAACATCAATGCAGTCTTATTTTATTCAAATTTGTATAAAACTTGTGCATGTTAGTGATTGTTTATCCCAATCCCTGAGGTTCAACATCCTACTCCACTTTATTACTTATGCGACGTGTACACTTGTACCGAAAAAGTGCATCATGTGTATGCGTATCAGAGTGCAACATTATTAAGAAAGGATTTTGTAAGGTAGCAATTCTTGATACTTTTAGGCATGAAATTCGAGAGATGAATGCCTGTGTATTGCAGGAGAAGAGCCACTCTCTAGAGAGATTAATGTTTAAAGGAAGGAATTCGGTGGACAACTAAGCGTTGAGTCTAATAACTGAACCAAGAATCTAATTCCATAAAAATGCAAGTAGAGGTGAAGTCATTGCCTAACTCTAGCCGAGAGAAGTTATAGTTTAATTTGTGTTCATTAACTCATTGCCGCGAAATAACTGGGTGTTTGCTCAAGAAATTTTCTCCCAAATTTTATTGGAGTTTCCGTTTACTGCCTGGTTCCCAAGAGTGTATTTACCAAAATACCCCTACATTTCATCACTATTTACACATTTTACCAACTATTCAAGTTCTAATCAATTTTCTTTTCCTGCTACTTATGTCCTTTGGATCAAACTCACCACCCTTCCTCTTCCACTTTCTGTTTTTCTTCTCCTCCTCTATCGCTTCTTCTTCTTCTTCTTCTTCTTCTTCTTCTTCTTCTGAACTCTCAACTCTTCCACCTCATCTTTGTGAGAAGGCTTCTCTTCAGCAAGCATTTTAACACTCATGCAAAATGTTTTTCCTCTATTCTCGACATCTCCCACCATCTTTTCATCTTATCCTCCAAATCATTCGTTGGTAGCTTCTGGACGCTTTCCCGATCATGGGCTATTTTTGATGCCACTGTTTATTAAGGGTTTGCTGTGGTACTAGACCAAGTGATTGAAAGCTTCAACAGCGTGCTGCAGATAAATAGACACGGCGGCAGATGAACCACTGTCGACCACGTTGAAGCGGGAGAGGAGCTTCACTCCCATGAAAGCAAAATGGGTTTCATTGAAACCAATTGGCCTGAAATTGTCTTCATTTTCAAAGATGCGTGCGCGTTGCCGAAAGATAGGAATGCCTTGTCATCATATTTAGTTCTCGGATTCCCCAAACTGAAGTGGCTAATTTATTTCAATTGAATGTGAAAAAGGGTTAAAAACTCTAAACCATACCTGAGAATTGTTGGATTCAAGCCCAGGAGAGGAGCGCATGCCAGAAAATCGCAAAAAAAGAGATCACACAGCCACCGGAGAAAAGCGAAAGATAGGACACACGCCCAAGGCTTTTTGATAATTTGACACATTAAACCCTGAAATGTAAGGTTAACCTGATTGTGCAGTGCAAATATCAAACGGTGGATTGTGATGGAGCATTATTCAGATGCCAAACTATCAATTGGAGAATATAATAGGTTTCAGCCTAGTAGTCCCTAGGTTAACCACAAACCCATATTGCATCAATCCAGTATCAAATGAACCCTAGATGGAAAGGATTAATTAAATTAATCCTTTTCTTATCTCCCAGATCATTCCTTATTTAGCTAAAACATGTCTATAATACATAAAATAACAGAATGAAAGAATTAACTCAACTAGAAGGCCTCAAAACCTAATAAATATTGGGTATTCTAGGGAAAACCAAAAAGATATAAATGAAGGATACAAATATTTCATTCCTATTCACAATTGACATAAGAATCATTACTCATTGGAATTTTTTACTTTTATATCTGGAAAGTCAACCACAGTCCGCCGATATGTTATAAATGTATGAGTTAACAATTAATCAAACTATTGTGCACAGAGTAAATATGCACAAAGAGTGACTATGAATCCGGTCTCAACCATCTACTCTACGGGGCTTTGCGCAGTAGAAGATATTTCACTTTTGAATTTTATAATTCATATAAATTCTAATCATTTACTCACTCTCGAGATAGTAGTTTTGATAATCACCAAAGTATGATCCCAAACAAAAGATTCTATCCGAACCTTTACAATTGTGTACAAACCAATCATATCCCATCTGAACAATTTACAAGAAGCAAGACCTAGTGATTTCTACCTTACATAGCTTTGTCAACCTTCTTCTTCACTATGCTGTTGCTGTTCCTTCTTCAACACTGTAACACCAAGTGATACTCTTAGACAAAGTCGCTCAACTAACACATGCGAAGCTCTTTTTGGATTAATGGGTGCAGTACAAACCCTATATGCATCGCTATTTATACTAGTCAAGTAAATTCACTATGACAAGTCTTGTGCGTTACCCAAACTCGTTCTTGAAAGACTTTCATATACAATGAATTACTCCCTTGGTAATAAATTCTGCGAACAGGGTAACACTAGATTAACTAGGATTGTTTCCTTGTTTGTCACCTATCCATTCGTCGATCCAATCTCTTTCCTTCTTCTTGCGATATGCAGAGCCTAATGCCTTACATGGACTCATGTTGGGAAATATTGCAAGTGCATAAATCGAACAGTAATAAAGTGATGAGTAAAGTATCATCCCGCGAGGATTGCAATACTTAAATTAATTAGTCTCATGCTATTTGAATGGATGATCAAGAGAGTTATTTCATTTATCTAAACGAGTACATAAAGTGAGGGCTTGGCAGCGGAAGTTTTGCATCCGCGCCGCACCCTTTCCACATCCGCTTTCCCATTTTTGCGGAAAATCCATTTTTTGGTTCTGCATTCGGCTCCACAAGTATTGTGTGGAATGCGGTATCCGCTTTCGTAAAAAAAATGCGGAAGCGGATATTTTGCTATTTTTTAACTGTCATTCCTTATTAATTTTTCTGCTGGGGATATTTTATTTTAGTTAGCTAAACTTTTGTACCAATTTATTCATTGTTATTAGAATTTGTAGGTTTATTTGTTTTCATTTTTTCGTTGTTTTTGGATTGAAGACAAACCCCAAAAAGTAAAATGGCCGAAGATGTTAAAGGAAGGTATATTCATTCATTGGCTGAAAGATTAGGGTTTCATTTTCGGTTCCGTCTCCTTGTTATATTCGTCATTCGTATCCTCAAGGTTTCTTTAATTGGCAATCGTTGAAGTTGTATGCAAGAAAAAGAAAAACAACGCAAAGGAAGGAAAAAACACATAATCGACCGACATGGACAAGGTAATGTTTCATTTATTTCAATTAATTGCTTTTAACATTTTTTTGGCCGAGCGGAATGCAAAAACCAGAGTTTTTTGTGGGTGGCTCCGCATTCCGCTCCGCAAATTTGTGGAAAATCCTAAAAGCTTCCGCATTCCGCTCCACTTCTGCATGGAAGCAAAGTTTGCAGATGCGGAAGCCGCAGAAGCGAAAGCGGATGTAGAGTACGAAAATTCTGTATCCACTGCCCATCCCCTAATTAAGTATTGAGTTCAGAGAGAATAGCAAATATTATTGTTGTATTAGGTATTCCAACTACAAGAGTTTATATACTCTTCTACTTGGGCAAAGACAACTACAAACATAAAACCCAACAAACCCAACATTATTCTTCAAGATAAGTGAAAGATATCGACCAAGCCCATCTTGTTACAAAGTCTATCCATATCTATTTCCCTAAGACCATTATTGAACACAATCAACAATTTGCTCTTTGGTAGTCAAATGTCTTAGCTCTAGGAGTCCACTGGTCAACTCCTGTTTGATGAAGAACCTGTCAATCTGCACATGTTTGGTTATGTCATGTTGAATGGATGATTTGCAATGTTGAAATATGACCTATAATCACACCATAATTGCATATGTGCTCTTTCACTCATCAGAAAAGACCTCAACCACATCATCTCAGTAACACCCAGAGCCATGGATTTGTACTCTACTTTCATTGTAGAACGGGAAATCAGTGATTGTTTCTTGCTCTTCCAGTAGATTAAATTGCCTCCTACAAACACGCTGTATCCAGATGGAAATTTTCTGTCATTAGCATAATTAGCCAAATCTGAAACATAGTATCCCTCAATGCGTAGGTGCCCGTTCTTCCGAAAGAAAAACCCTTTTCCTGGTGCACACTTCAAGTATTTCAATATCTGTTAGACTTCATCCGTGTGACCCTTTTTAGAATCATGCATATACCTGCTCACCACATTCACAACAAAACTATATGTCGGGTCTGGTATGGATCAGGTAAATAAGCCGTTCCACCAATCTTTGATATCTTTCTCTGTCAACTGGCACACCTGCGTCAACACTCAAAATCACTCTCTACTCGATTGGTAATTTGGTAGGTTTCCAGCCCAATATACCTGTCTCCTTGAGCAAATATAGGACATACTTCCTCTGGCATAAGGTTATCCCCTTGGACCCTCGAACTACCTCTATCTCAAGGAAGTATCTCATCTATTCTAAGTCTTTCACCTCACATTCATTGCTCAGTCTCACCTTTAGCTCTGTTATCTCACTCTCATCATCACTTGTGATAATCATTTCATCCTAAAACATTGCCAACTTTGTGGTATGATCTCCTGTGTGCCTCAGGAAGATAGTATGGTTGACATTCATTTAATGATATCCCATGCCTATCATAGCCCTCTTGAATTTGTCAAACCATGCATTTGGGACTTGCTTCAGACCATATAAAAACTTCTTAAGATTACAAACTTTTTCAGTTGTCTGAGCATTGCCCAATCCTTGAGGTATGTCCATGTACACCTCCTCGAGTAGATCACCATGGAGTAATGTATTCTTCATATCGAGCTGATACAGATTTCATCTTTTATTAGTTGCTATGGATACCGGGGTCTTGACAATATTCATATTTGCAACTGGTGCAATTTTTTTTTATCATAATCAATGTCATAAGTCTAGCTGTAACCCTTTGCCACTAGTCAAGCTTTGTATCGCTCCATTGCTCCCTTTGGATTTTGCTTCAAAGTAAATACTCACTTGCATCCAACAGTCTTCTTCTTAAGTGACAGTGATACAAGTTCCCAGATTTCATTCTTCACAAGGGCCTCCAACTCTTCTATTATTGCAACTCTCCACTTTGAATCCGCCTTTGCAACCAGTCAACACTTAGGCACAAAGATACTATCTAAAGAAGCAATAATGGCCCTGTGGTTTGATGGTATGTGAAAGTAAGATATATGATGAGTAATATCATGCAAAAATCTGTACCGCTCAGGTGGAACCTTCGTATTGACATGGGTAGTTCGCCTTAATGGTAAGGGAGAAAGAGAAGGGTAGAAAGGAATAACGTCACCTGTGGGTGCTGAGTGATCTACAGTGGATGGTTAGGTGTATCCAGAGTCAGGTTCGACCAAGCATCGGGACATGGGACAAGTTTTTGTATCTTAGTATCATCTCCTCTTCTATGATAACTATAGCATAGCTCCGGAGTATCCATATCACTCAAACTCATCTCCTCACCACCATATGTGTCTTGAGCAAGGCAAGGACAAGAAATTGCCCCTACAGTCACTGTATGTGGCTCACCTCTCATGTCACTCTCCTCCTCACGCCATGTATTCTCTACAGTCACTGTCTGTGACTCACTTCCCATGCCACTCTACTCCTCTCTCCCACATTAAGGCAAGTCTACGAATGGTCGGGTTCACTTTAGGTGAAGTAAGGCTCAAACTCTCAAAATGTAACTGTCATACTCAAAAACGGTCATCGCTCGACCGGACTCCAAAAAACATAACCATTTCTATCCATCGAGTTTTCCACAAAAACATACTTAATTGCTCGTGGATCCAACTTAACAACTGCAGGTTGGTTATCCTTTACAAACCATACACAATCGAATGTACGCAGCTCCAACACATCTCCGTTAGTTCCAGTCAGTACCTGAAATGAAGATTTTCACTCTAGTACTAGAGAGGGTACTCGACTTATCAAATAAGTTGTTGTCATAACTGCTTGTCCTCATTAATGTTTTGGAACATTCATGGATATCATCATGTTCCTTGCAATCTCATGGATATCTCTGCACCCCCATTGTGCTTTAGTGTGTAGAGACATGTAAATTGATGTATAATACCATGTGATGTCAAATAATTTGCAAATGATTTATTCATATATTTCATGCCACTATCAGAAACATCTGATAGGGTGGGTGGATAGTCTCCTTCTCCTACGAGCTCATCCTCCTCAGTATCCACAGTAAGGTGGGTATGATAGACCTCACTAGCTCCACCTCTCTGAACTCTTCGACCACGACCTCCTATACCACATCCCCTTCATCCAAAGTCTCAATCTCTCATCGACTAGGGATACGCCTCTATCAAGTGTTCAAGCTCACCACACTGATTACAAGTGTGAGTCTCAGTCAGTGGACGACCAGCAATGACTAAAGCTTTAGCCCCTGATCCTATGAGAGGCTCAATCTCGTGTAGTTGAAGTCAGGTCTCCTCCTATAACATCGCAGCAATGGCTTCACTCAGAGATGGAATAGTTTCCTGACCAAGAAAAATCAATCGCCGTGTATGATAGATCGGGTCCACATCTTTCAAAAAAATCCATCATATTTTCTTCCTCCCGAACCTTCCGACTGGGGCAGTCGGGTGAACAACCCACTAGTGGCTAAAAGTGATCCAAAGATGCTCATAATCGTCGTAGAAAAATAGTGTACTCCTGTATAGGTTTCCCTCTCTTTGTCTCGACATCTATCTATAATTGGATCTGAAGCTTTCTAAACTGATTCTCCGTGCTAGAATAATCTTCCTTCAATTGTGTCGACATATCCCTCAAAACCTTGAGATTCTCCATTGATGAAGAGATTTCAGAAGTCATCGAATTCACTAACCACGCACATAAAGTTGCCTGTGTGGCTTTCCACTTAGAAGTGTTCGCATCATCATCACTGTACTCTTTCTCTTCCAAAAAATTACATGTTTCTTTACTTTCTAAGACCCTCTCAACCCGTAGTGCCCAGGTACATTAGGTTGTTTAACCATCAAATTTCAAGTCGATAGGTGAAAGATCGAGTTTAGGTTGCCCCACAAAAGATGTACCCATACCCTGAACCAAACCAATCAAAAAAATTTAGGGTCTCAGAGTTGAGCGCACTCAATGCCTCCAACCTTGCTTTTCTCACTGATATTTCCTTGTGTCATCGCATGCACCTCCAATCACAACCTCAATCAATAATCCAAAAATGCAAAATCCAATTCTACACACACCACATTACCCATGCCTCTAAACCAAGAGTTGCGTGTCAGACATATACTACCAACTCCATCGACAAAGCACAAGTCACCCCAAAACTACGCAAAAATAACAATCCACAACTCATATCAAGGAATCAATAGCACGAGTGCGCAGATGTAAGCAAACCTTGCAAATTATTTTACGGATGATGGTAGCGACACGACATATGAGCAGGCCCCACAGGATAAGCTCGGTGGTGGAAGTCCAATGGTGGTACTCACCAAAGTAGAAGCAGTGGGATGGTGGAAGACGAGGCAGTTTTGGTAATACCATTCATGGCAGAGTTTGGCGGTGACCAACAGTGAATGGTGGAAAATGGCAACTTATTTATCTGGGTTGCTCTGATACCATATTGAGTTTCGAGAGAATAACAAATATCATTGTTTTTTTGTTAAGACATAAAACAAATATCATAGTTGTATTAGGTATTCCAATTATAGGAGTTCATTTATTCTATACTTGGGCCAAGCCTATTACAAACATAAAACCCAACAGTAAGGATATAAAGAAAATGTATTTGTCGTCTTTCAAATTAGTCAAATAATAGCACTTGGAGAAAGATCCAGGGCTTTTGATATCACCACCTAATGTCATTGAAATGTTTTTTTTTTCAATTTAACATTTTAGTTTTTAAAGTTTACAATCGGACCTCTAACTTAGTTCCTAGTCTCTCGAGAATCACAATCCTACCCTAATATGCAGGTAGTCATCTCTTGATCTTATACCTAGACCCGTTGAGATGCATTAAATCCAAGGAATCCTCACATGACTACACTAATTTTATAAGTATTCTTATATTATAGCAATTAGTGTTGATCTACCATTTCAATTTTAACTTTTGTTTCATAACTTAGGTTAAGATTTATGTTCCAAAAGAATTGGCCAAACGATTGCAAGAAATAAGATGAGCACAATAGAATCAAGCAACATAAACAAGAATTCGCTTAATAAACATTAAAACTAATATCCCACAAGGTTACATTACGTCCTCAAGATGTTCAAATCCTTGTAAACGCCGAACAACATTACTGGAATTGGGCCAATTTTGTAAAATTGAGTTTCAAATGCATAAAGCTTGTCGTCCAAAAATAGAATGTGTGAAAGTGGTCTAAGATCATTGTAGTGGTGTACAACTAAGAACCAGACCTGGTGGGTCCTCGTCATGGGTTTAGACCCACAAGACCTGTTTTCTTCAGTGTCGTGTGGCTGGAAAATTGCCTCAAATGTATCCTGAATTATACCATACAAGCTAAGGGGTAGGAAATGGAGAGCTCAGGGTTGAATCCACAGGGAAAAGTTGCCTTTGTTACTGTCAAAACACCAAACTGATGTGGGGATTTTGTTGTAATTAATTACTAAAACCATAACCAATGAAGCGAAAATGAAATCTTTATGAAATTATGAAGAGAAAACAAACTTCTACTGACCTTAAATCCATGAGAATATGCCATAAAAAAAAATGGATCATAAGTGTACTTATCTATTTTTCAATAGTACTTAATGTATGGTTTTAAAACCATTGCTTCTCTTCATACAGTCCTAACTCCTTAACCAGGTAATTAACACATTCACTCCATATTCAGAGCCATATTAAGATCAATGAATACTCATTGAGTGTGTGAATCAAAAACTTCTAACTAAATCCCCTCCCTCTACACATATGATTTTTAGTTGCTTCTTCAAAGAAATTGACTAACCGCTCTCTGTGATTGAAGAAGTTGCTATCAGTTAAGGCTTAAATGAACTAGAGTCGTGCATCTAAGTCCTTACTAGCTGTTTGTTTGTTTTTTATCAGTTTAGATGGCCAATCCAAAACAACAAAAATAGAAATATGCACAAGTGTATCTACAAAATGAAAATCAATACCATTGTCTTGTTTTTTTGAATTTACACCTCACCAAATTGTTTAGGCAATCTCAGAACATCAGATAAGCAGAAGAATGAGAGGTCTAGCCGAGCATGACTGGAGAAAATAGCAAAGTTTTAGTAAGATGCATCATGGAACAAAAACTGTTCCACCTTGGTGCACAATTCTGCACATCTTATTTCTGAATTTTTTGAATGAAAGGTACATATTTTTTTCTTCCTAACTCAACCTCCTTTCTTACCCTTTCCCCTTGCTCTCTTATACACATAAAATGGTCAAAAATAGATAAGATACAAATGGTAACAGCTCCCTTAAAAGTAGGGATCTCTTGGACAATGGATAGCAAAGTTGTTCCAGTCTGTTTTGACTGACCTTTTTCTCCATATTTTACTTGAACGTGACATATATAATCTCTATGTGTAAGTTGTGTAGTAGCACATGCAAGGAAACTCCTCAAGAATTCTAGAAAAAATCGTGATCTTCAATAAAACACCAAAACTGTCAAAACTGTATTTTCCTGCGCTGCGGCTGGTTGAGTTGATCACTTCCCGATTTTTTTCTAGTCTTCTGGTCTGATGAAATTTATGTATCAGAGCTTCAGTGTGTACGTGAGATGCATGTGAACATTTGACTTCAGGTAGGTTGTGCTAAATCACTCTGATGTGCTTATGAGAGTCCATGGAAAACGCTTCATGATCAACTTGGCTCTGCTTCTTTTTTTCTTCTATTTTTCTGCGAATTGATTTTTGCATTCTTGTTGCTGTTGTTTTTCAGCTTCTGATCATGATAAACTTTGTTCGGATCATCAGTACCTGAGTAATAATGGCCCAGAGTTTGTGTTCTTGATCATCAGATTCATGCAAGAGAAAGATATCTCTTGATATTTGAAGCATGAGCATTTGATATCCATCCTATTTCTTTTTCTTCTTGTTGTATTTGTTCTTATTCTTCTTTAAGCTTGTAGATCGACAATGGGAGCCTTGCTTAGGGGGGAATGCACCCTTTTTAGCTAAATTTTCCGGACCATACAAGGGCACAACATTTCTATCTAAAACATTACATAGTAAAGAGATAAATGCAATAATTCATGAATCATTAGCATGCTTCAAAAGTACTCTATCAAATCTCCCACACTTGCTTTTTGCTTGTCCCTAAGCAAATCCATGAAGTACCAGATTTATGATAGTAGAGAGATAGTAAAATTCAAAGAAAAGAAAAGAATAAAAGAGGAAAAGGTTTAACCCTTGCTCCAAATTTCTTTTTTAGTGGCACTCCCTTTAAGTGTAGCGGCTATGGGGTCCTAAATCCCCCACACTAATCAACCGTTGCTCCCTCATTAAGATAAGTTTTTGGAAATGATCAAAAATCATATCTTACGTTACCATTCTTCATATCTAAGCAAAGAAATGACCTCAGAACTTCAACTTAAGGTAAAGATTACTACCAATCTCCTCTAGTGCTTTCTTCCTCAATTGAACCAAAGCAACTAACCCATAAAAACCTCCTTTCTCTCCCTTGTATCTTCAAAGAAAATATCAGAAGAAACCTATCATCACTTTTGCCTTGGAAAGGTTTTCATCCAAACTTCACTCTTTCCTTCCTCTTTGATTTTTTTTCAGCCTCCAAATTTTTGCCATGATCTAGAGCCATGCTTAAGTAAAATCCGTTTATTCTCTTTTTTTCATGCAATATGATCTTTTTGTACCATTGATCCACTTATCACAAGTCAACACCTCCCCCTACTTATTTATAACCGAGTCTCTCAGTCCGGACAGGCTGCTAAAACAGCGTCCATATTGAGAGATCTTCTAAAAAACATAATTTAGGGGTTGGTGGTGATGGTTTTTTTAGGTATAATAAATTTATGGACAAAACCAAGTTAAATTACCTAAACACACTCACTTTACCGCAAGCATACGGGTGTACTTGTATAAGTGTAAATAGGGTCGAATCCTACAGGGAGAGTTGGAGTTAAAAGTTATTTCAAATGGGACTACCTAAATTAATATGCACACAATTCACTCAAATAAATATAAAAGGATGAAAATTGTTTTTGGA